>MDKI01283174.1:0-52638 GCA_005239505.1 Nicotiana paniculata | reverse complement strand
TCCTATATTACTTGTCGACCACGTACACTTGCGTGTGCATTGGGAAATCAACCAACAAATATGAATCCTCTTAAAGCCTAACTTAATGTTTAACTTGTCTCAGGCATACTGTTTGATGATCCTGAACTCATTATGCACTTAGCATCCTTAGGATACTACTAGTATGAAATCAGTTACTTAATCCCAAACTTTACAGATTTTCATTGTTACTTAGTTTATGTGCCCTGTCAACCTGTTTGCTAACATGTCTTGTATCCCTATGGATTCATGTGATAATCTGACTGCTTGCCTTAATACCTTGCCTAAAAGTTTCTATGATTAAATAAGGTTGCCCTAAATGTCAGCATGAACACTTAGTGTAAATAAGTCCTTTTCTGACTTAACCTGTTTGAAAATGTGTACTTTGCAAACTGTGCTTGTTTTCTGAATGCAATGGTGCCAACATGTTCTGTGTTCTAAAATTCTATTATGATAGTCTTTTTATGAGAAATCCAAACTATTTTAAATATGTCCCTACCTCTTTTATATGTTGTTACTCTTTTAAAAACTCCCAATCTTAGTCCTTTAGGTTCTATCCTCAACCACCCAGTGTGAGCACTGCTCAGGGTCTATGTGAGACTCTTGTGAACTCTGACGCACTGGGAACTGGTTCCTAATCTCTTTTGAATCATTTCTGAATATGTGGTTCTGGTGTGAGCATTGCCTGGTTCCCTGAGGCCCTTGGGAAATTTGGCACACTGGAAACCTGGTTCTATATGTTCTATGGGTGAATCACTCATTATTGTCTATATTGTACCTGTAAAATAAGCTTCAAGGTGGAATTGGTTTGAAGGCCTGGTTGCCCAGGTGTATGTGGGCCTAATGAAGGCTCTCTATAGTTTAGCCCATACTATTATGTAATTCATTCATTATTCTGTTCTGTAATAATTTTGTAACAAATAGATTTCTAGGGTGTTTTAGTAAAATAGGAAGGGTTCTTTATTTCCTTTAATAATTTGGGTAGAAATCTTGCCTATAGGATCTCATTTGTGCTGTGAATTCTGCTTATAAGTTTTTATGCTAAAATCACATGAGTTCTGTGTTTGCATTTTAGAGATCCTGCCTATAGGATTTTCGTTTGTGATGTTGATGCTGCCTATTTTGTTAAAATCGTGCAAGTTCCATATTGTGTTGCATTTTAGAAATCCTGCCTATAGAATTAAAAATGAGACTCGTTAGAAATCCAACCTATAAGATGTGTTAATTTGTCCAATAAAGTGTGTTAGCAATCATGCCTATTGGACCAATATTTGACTCAACTATTTTCTGGAAATACGTGTAAATTTCTACTCGTATGCTGTTTAATTAGAAATCATGCCTATAGGATTAAGGTCAATTCAATGCTAGAAATCATGCCTATAGGGTTAAAATCGATTTAACATTAGATATCAGGCCTATGGGACTAAAATCAGTTCAAACTTAGATACCATGCCTATAAGATCAGAATCAATTCAATAATTAGAAAGCATACCTATAGGATTAAAAGGAAATTCAGGGTTTTGAATCATGTCTATAAAGTTAAAATCAGTTTTACACCTAGAAATCATGCCTATAGGATAATAACCATCACACTCGTAGAAGACATGCCTATAGGATCCAACTAATTGGTTCTGAATACAACCGCCACTATCAATCACTTAGAACATATGCCTATAGGACTTAATAACAATTTTGGATTCTAAACTGTGATTCATTACTGTCTGAAATGCCCAGATGACATTCATTAAAATCAGTAGGCAAACAACAGGTCCTAACACTCGCCTTACTAAAACTGCCTCTGTATATCTGTCTTCTCGCATAAATATCCTACTTGTATGAACTTTAAGATTAATGAAGCCTGCCAATCAATTGTGTGCATTTGCTGTTTTATGTGCGGAGGTCAATATGGTCCCATATCTACCTCTTATCTGAAAGTCCTGGTTGTTTTGTTTGTTGCTTAGTCTTTTACAATTTTGAGCAACCTAGGCTTTGTCTAGAACCATCCCTAGTAGATGTCCTAATACCTCCGGGGCCATAGGTAAGGGATGGGTAGTGCACGCATAGAAAACGAACTAGAATCAATTAGAGCGTCTTAGGTAACAAGTTAAAGATAGTAATCGGGTAGCAGGAGATGATAGTCCCTGCTCGCTAAATACTATGAGTAACACGCCGACTTGAGGGAGTTACAAAGTATTGCACGGGGTGATCCTTTAGGCTAAGAAACTTAGGACCCCCTATTTCCGTTTTAAAATAAATCATTTATTTTGTTTGTTCAAATTTCTTCCTTCCCCCTTATACTAATTCTCTTAATTTAAGTTCGGCCGGGACCCACCGTTGTGGACCTCAAGGGGTGCCTAACACCTTTCCTCAAGGTAATTTGAGCCCTTACCCGATCTCCGGTGATGCAAACTGGTATAATATGAGTTATTTTCTCTAGGTGTCCTAACACACCTTAATCCGTTAGGTGGCGAATCTCTAAACCAATTCTTTTTCCTTACCCTCTCAAAAGGAGTTGTCTAAAATGTCAAAACCCGATTTCGCGAGAAAAAGGGGGCGCGACAGCATGGCGACTTTGCTGGGGATATATTTAGGCTCTTACCATAACAAACTTGTTTTGTGAATTAGTCTTTTTCAACAAGCATGTATTTATTATTCCATTAATACTTGCACACCCCTTTCCCTCCTCACTTTATGTGAATTTATTTGCCTATCTTCATTCATTTATGATTTCTCTTACCTGTTTTATTACTTTTTACTACGGAAACTGACTTTTCTCCTTGTTTTCTTTCTTAAATGCCTTTATAATTATTAAATACCGCATTTTATCATTTTTCATCGTGCAAATACTTGACAATGTGTTATTTTCTTTTTGCATAATTCATGCTCAACATTATATTCCATTGTGCATAATTAATATCATAGCAACATTTAATGAGTGTCTGTGCTCTTCCTCTATCACCCTTTTGAATTCAGAAAGGCTTATTTGTGGTAAAACTAGTCGATCACCGGTGCAGTCGACGGTTCAATGCCTTTCCCCCACAAGTTCTCCACTTGAGGGTACCAGTCTAGACCTCTATAGAAACCTTACTCTGATAATAACTGTACATGCATCATGGTCAAACCTAGACTGGGTTACTATGTTGTCCGCATAATAACCCCTAAGGAAACCTTGTCCAAAGTCTAGCTGGGTTTTCATAATCCCAACAAATGCAACCACAATCTGTGCATTATTTGGAGAAATAAATGCCGATATGCTAATCGTTAATGTATAAATAGCCGAATCCGGAGGGAAAAAGGGTTTAACTTTGTTTATTTTGCAGAAAATGAGGCACGAAGTCTGCAGGTTCGGTATGGTACAAAATATGCCACCATTATTGCTGGATTGGTGGGAAAATCTTTCTCCAAGCGAAAAAGATCATGCGAAAAGGGTTCTCGGAAACTTACCCTCCTTATTAGATATCCAACCAAACAACATGTTGATCAAGGTTGCTACTATGTTCTAGGATGGAGAAAGGGCCGTATTCCGTTTTGGCAATGTAGAAATGACTCCTCTTTTGGAGGAAATAGGAGGATTCGTTGGATTGCCCTGGGATAGTCACAGTTTATTAGTACTAGAAAATCGTACTCCCAAGAGATTTCTGAAAATGATGGGTCTGAGAAAGAATGACTATTTTGAGTGCCTGAAGAAGTCCTACATACCTTTTGACTACCTCTATGAACGATATGGACACAACAAATCTTATCGTGTCTTTTGTGAAGAATTCTCCATCACTTCCCTAGGTTGGATTCATCGTAGGGTTTTTGTGTTCATCGTCTGCTTTCTGGGTATAATAGTGTTTCCAAGAAAATGGGACAAGATTCACACCAAACTGGCCATGGTAACCAAAGATTTAATGGAGGGAATCGAATGACAAACCTCTACTATTGTTCCAATGATTGTAGCGTAAATATACCGGGATCTGGATCGTTGCAAGAAAGGGTTCAAAGATTTTGAGGGTTGTAACTTGCTGCTGCAGATTTGGTTTCTAGAACATTTCAGAGAGGACAATACTTCCAAGAGTTTTCACGGAGATCGTGGAATGATCACATATCTTTTCACCATCTAAAAAGAATGACCTTTATCCCAGACAGGTTATAATCGGAGAATGCTACAGAGTGGGTGCAGTTTTTCAGCAATTTGACCGAGGACCAGGTCCATTGGATGTTCGAGTGGTTCCCTACTAGTGACTTCTTCATCAGGTCCAGGGATGTTCCGCATTTGGTGTTGATCGGGTTAAGGGAAATATATCCTATGTTCCTATTAGGGTCATGAGACAAGCTGGTAGAAAGCAAGTCATACCACGAGTCTCCAAAATGGGTCACTACAAAGAAGATTTTCAAGAGGATGACATCCCATACAAATGTCAAGCTCAGCACGTGCGGCATTTAAAGATCATTGTGGAAAAGGACACCATCAAGCCAGATCGATACCACGCAGGTCATGTGTACTTCTACCCATAATGGTTGGACGATAGCATAGCGGGAAAGTCGAGCCAGGGGTCGGTCAATGAAACAAGGTCATAGATAAAGTTGCTGAAGCACAAGTGAAGTATAAAAGACTGAGCAAACGAGTTCTCGAGTCTGAGGCTGGGCATTTGGAACAACACAAGATTGATATGGAGTCAATTAATGAATGGAGGGAAATGGCTACTAGGTCAACAGAAAGGTTGGAATATCTGGAGCAGGGTCTAATGGAACTAGAGGGGAAGATGAGGAAAAGAGTCATAGACTGCCAGAATGCATAGGGAAACAAGGGAGGACATCTAGTAAGGGCGTATCTGCTGCTGGACATACACGACCTGGGGAACCTGATCGACGGAGCCAAGAGAGCCAAGCCTGGAAAGGTCCCTCTGGGACCAAGTAGATTAGGATTATTTGTTTTAGAATCATTTTTCGAATGTAATAAGGCAAATTCCATTAGTAAATCATTTATTTATTTTCGTTTTTAGGTTCGTCTTATTTATTACATTAATGAAACGAAGCAATTATCGGGCACAAACGAGGCTCCCAAATTAGGACGACGTTTCTGCAATATGTGTTTAAATACTGCAAATACTTTTTCAGAATTCTTACTGACTTGGTTACCTTTTGTTTTTCTTTCTTATGATTATTCCCATCGTCAAGGTTGGTTTTGCACATACTGGCATCATCAACATATCACACCAGATCTAGAGGCCCTCCACCACCTCCTCCTCCAAGTGATCCGAAAATCAAGGGAAAAGCTAAGATGTATTATATGAGTGGTGTTAGGAAATACAACGGTACACATGCTTAGAATGTGGAAACTTCCGACGGTCGGAGTACTCCGGCACCAAATGATTTGATCTTACGGCTGGAACAGAAAATATTAGAATTGCAAGGGGATCTTGAGCAGGTCCGCAACTTGGCAAACCTTTCCCTCACACTAAACGTCCCAGACATCAACCAACCAAACACCCAAAACCCAGTACCTTCTCAAAACACACCAAACCTACATCCTCAAAATCCTCCCGCACCCCATCAATATGCAACACCTCCTTAAAATCCTAATCCTCTACCCATACCGACACCCCCTCAACACCAGCATCTCCCCACTCAATAACCACAAACCACTTATCATACTCCTCAGAATACCCCACATCCTATCCTCGATCCGCAAAATTCCACCAATGATCACCACTACACCCAAACCCCCGACATTCATCAAAACAATCCCATATATGTGGAAACCCTACCTCACTCTACTCAACTAACTTCATATACACCATAATATGCCGAGAAGGACCTGCTCATTAAGAATATGGCAGAGGAGCTCAAGAAGCTCACAAGCCGAGTCCAGGGTGTTGAAGGAGGTAAAGGAATTGAGGGTCTGAATTATGAGAATCTATGTATTCAGCCAGATGTGGAACTGTCGGAGGGTTACAAACCTCCTAAGTTCAAGATGTTTGACGGGACAGTTGATCCGAAGGTACATTTGAGAACATACTGTGACAAGCTCGTAGGGGTTGGGAAGGATGAAAGGATTCGCATGAAACTGTTCATAAGGAGTCTCACTGGAGACGCCCTGTCTTGGTACATAAGTCAAAATCCCAAGAAATGGGCTAATTGGGTAATCATGGCATCAAACTTCATGGATAGATTCAGGTTCAATACAGAAAATGCACCGGATGTCTTCTACATACATAATCTCAAGAAGAAGCCAACAGAGACTTTTCGCGAATATGACACTCGATGGAGGTCAGAAGCAGCAAAAGTCAGGCCGGCATTAGCAGAAGAAGATTAAATGAACAAATTATTTGTCAGGGCTCAGGATCCACAATATTATGAGAGGCTAATGGTCATTGAGAATCACACGTTCTATGATATCATCAAACTCGAGGAAAGGATCGAAGAAGGAATTAAGAGCGGAATGATAACAAATTTTGAGGCGCTGTAGGCCAAAAACAAAGCATTACAATCGGGAGGCATATCAAAGAAGAAAGAGATACGGATAGTGATGGTAGCCCAGGGTCCAAAATCTCCGCTCACATACCAGACACCTCCCCCCACATGCCAACTTTCACCTCCCAGATATCCTCAACCCGCCACCATCTACCACACTTATAACACTCAACCTGCCTACTATCATTCACCTCCAGCTCGTCCAAATTATCAAAAACCTAGACCCAATTTCGTTTGCAGACCACCCAGACATACACCCCTATTGTGGAACCATTGACCGGCTATATGAAAGATTAAAGGTTGCCGTATATGTCACCCCTATTCCCACTGTGGCTATGGGAAACTCATCCCAATGGGTCAACCCAAACAAGACATGCGCATACCATTCCGGCATGAAGGGACATACTATTGATGAATGTCGCACTCTCAAAGACAAGATCCAAATGTTGATTGATACCAAAGTCATACAAGCAAAGGAAGCCGAATCCAATGTCCGCATCCCCACCCAAATCATAGGGGTGAAGGAGTAAATGTGATAGAAACTGATGAAAAATGGGATCCTGAGGGGTCAATCGGGCATATTCGGGAAGTGACGACCCTAAGAAACCTGCAGTCACACTCACTCCCATTGTGGTACAGATATAGTCATCGATCGAAGTTGAGGTAGCTGCATCAGCTCCGTTTGAAGTTGAAGTGACACCACCTACATATACACTTGCTCCATTTGAGGTAGAAGTAACCACACCCTTCATTGTTACGGTAGCATCCACACCGCCCTTCAAATACAATTCCATACCTTAGGATTATGTTACCTAAGCTAGGAGAAAAGGGAAAGCAAAAATGGAAGAGTCCGGTGCTGCACAAAAGATGACCAGAACTGGAAGAATCTACACACCTAAAAATTTGGGAGGGATAAGTAAGGAAGCGCCACCAAACAACCCATCATCGAAACTGGTCCGGATGATCTCTAGAGGAAAGTACAGACAAGAGAAAACTCTGTTGTTGATCATCTGAACAAAATTCCCGCCCAGATATCCATCCTGTCACTGCTACAAAATTTTGAGGCGCATAGGAATGCTCTGAAGGTGTTGAATGAATCATATGTGCCCAACAATATTACCAGCGGAGAAATGGACAACATGGTAGGACAATTGCTGGAGATCCATAAGATCACCTTTCACGAAGACGAGCTTCCACCTAAAGGATTGAGTCATAATAGGGCACTGCACATCACAGTGCAATGCGAGGATAAGTTCATTGCTAGGGTTTTGATAGATGGAGGGTCCAGCCTCAACATCTGTCCACTAACAACTCTGAAAAGGTTGGGTAAGGGATTGCATGAGATATGAGCAGGATCTATGAATGTGAAGGTATTCGATGGGTCGCAAAGAGCCACAATTGGGGAAACAAATTCATGTTTGCAGATGTGTCCTACTTGGTTCGATGTTGAATTTCAGGTGCTAGACATATCCGCCTCCTACAATCTGCTGTTGGGATGACCTTGGATACATGCCGCTGGGGCTGTTGCATCCACTTTGCACCAAGCTGTGAAGTTTGAATGGAGTCATCAAGAGGTAATCATCCATGGAGATGGGAGCAACTCCATCTACACCAATCAGACTGTTCTGGTTGTGGAGAATAGAAGGAAGCTGGGTGGAGAAACTTACCATCGCATTGAGCATGTTAACGCAATCGAGAAGGATAAATGGAGGAGTAGCAAAATAGAGAGCATACTAGCATGGGCAGGGTATGAACCTGGTAAGGGGCTCAGTAAGAATCTCCAGGGTATCACCAAGCCAATACAACTGAAATGTTATAGTACAACCTTTGGGCTTGGATATCCGTATACTTAGCAGGAATATAATGATTGGTCACCACCATGGCATGGTCCATATTACCCTCTTGAGCAGCCAGTGCTGCATCTGAGTCAGACCTTTCATCAGGCCGATACAATATGGGGATCCGAAGAAGAAGAAGCTTTGGCCGCACTAAGGAATTTGTTCTTAGAAGATGAAGATATGAATTGCAGTGTGATAGTTGAGGAGGAGGAGGAGGAGGAAGAAGGACTTACCATTCAGGCAGTGGAGAAAAGAGTATTTCTCAAGAACTGGACCGCTACACCATCAAGGGCCCGACGAGTCCCGGTGTAGCATGGCTGCTAACATCATTGATTTTCTAAAACAATTCTTCTTAAGCATTATTTTTTAAGCAGTATTTTCAGTGTTTCATTTCGGAAAACATTATTTGAGTTGTTGAAAATCGCTTTGTTTGACATTTTAATATTTACCAATGGCTTGATGTTTTATTATTACTATTTTCTTTCATATCTTTCTCTCTACAACATTACCATTTCTTATCTTGATGAACCAATGACTGTGATATGTAATGAGGCAACGCAACACAAGGACAATGATTCGGAAGAAAAAGAAGAAGAAGATGTGATACGTCAGGAAATTGTTAGAGAAGTTGAGAACTTTGAGAACAAGCCTAAGTCCAACCTGGACAAAATCGAGATAGTCAATTTGGGAGATTCAGAAACCATCAAAGAAACTCGCATAAGCATCTACTTGTCACCGTCGAAGAAGGAAGAATACACTCATTTCCTGAAAGAATATGAGGATATTTGTGCATGGTCATACGATGATATGACAGGGTTGAGCACATCCATAGCAGCTCACAAGCTACCTACAAATCCAATGTGTTCGCCAGTGAAGCAGAAACTCAGAAAGTTCAAACCGGACATGAGTCTGAAAATCAAGGAAGAAGTCACCAAGCAGATCAAAGCCAAGGTCCTCAGGGTAGTTGAGTACCCAACCTGGTTACCCAACATTGTACCGGTTCCAAAGAAAGATGAAAAAGTCAGGGTGTGTGTTGATTATCGGGACTTAAACAGAGAAAGTCCCAAAGACGATTTCCCACTACCAAATATACACATTCTGATTGACAATTGCGCCAAACATGAACTCCAATCCTTGTAGATTGCTTCGCGGGTTATCATCAGATTTGGATGGATGAAGAAGACGCAAAGAAAATGACTTTCATTACACATTGGGAGTATATTGCTACAAAATGATGCCATTCAGTCTGAAGAATGTTGGGGCCACCTACATGAGAGACATGAAAACTATCTTCCATGATATGACACATAAGGAAATAAAGGTATACGTTGACGACGTTATCATCAAATCCAAGAAAGCCACAGATCACATAGTAGACTTGAGAAAGTTCTTTGACCGGCTACGGAAGTACAATCTAAAGCTAAACCCCGCAAAATGTGCATTCGGGGTCCCTGCCGGAAAATTGTTGGGATTCATCGTCAGCTGCCAAGGAATAGAGTTGGACCCGTCAAAGGTCAAAGCTATCCAAGAATTACCACCGCCAAAGAACAAGAAGGACGTGATGAGTTTCTTGGGACGCCTCAATTACATCAGCTGCTTCATAGCACACTCTACAGTGATATGTGAACTAATTTTCAAAATGCTGAAGAAAGATGCCGCAACCAGTTGGACCGAGGATTGTCAAAAGGCTTTTGACAAAATCAAGGAATACCTGTCCACACCACCAGTCTTAGTCCTGCCAGAACCTGGTAGACCACTACTACTCTACCTCGCAGTGTTAGATGGGGCTTTCTGTTGTGTTTTGGGGCAACATGACGAGACCGGAAAAAAGGAGCAGACCATATATTACTTGAGTAAGAAGTTCATACCTTACAAAGCACGGTACTCTCTGCTGGAATGCACTTGCTGCGCTCTAACCTGGATAGCTCATAAATTGAGGCACTACTTCTGTGCCTATACCACATACCTCATATCGAGGATGGATCCTCTAAAGTACATCTTTCAGAAGCCTATGCCTACCGTAAAGTTGTCCAAGTGGAAAATATTGTTGAGTGAGTTCGATATCATCTATGTAACTCAGAAGGTACTCAAAGGACAAGCATTATCAGATCATCTTGCCGAAAATCCTGTAGGAGGAGAATACGAACCCCTAAAAATGTATTTTCCTGACGAAGAGGTATCATTCGTAGGAGAGGACATTGATAAAGCCTACAACGGTTGGAGAATGTTTTTCGACGGAGCTGCAAAGGAGTCGGTATCAGAGCCGTCTTGGTATCAGAAACCGGTCAGCATTATCCGGTGTCTGCAAAACTCAGGTTCCCATGCACCAACAATATGGCGGAATATGAAGCATGTATATTAGGGCTCAATTTGGCTGTCGACATGAATGTTCAGGAGTAGCTGGTAATTGGTGATTCAGACCTGCTGGTACATCAGGAACAAGGAGAATGGCTACCAAAAACACCAAGATACTACCATATCTATACCATGTATAAGAGATGAAGAAGAGGTTCACAAAGATAGAATTCCGGCATGTCCCTAGAATTCAGAATGAATTTGCAGATGCATTGGCCACCTTGTCCTCAATGATAAAACATCGGGACAAGAATTTCATCGACCCCATTCTGGTGAGAATCCATAATCAACCGGCATACTGTGCTCATGTCGAAGAAGATACAGATGGAAATCCATGGTTCCACGACATCAAGGAATATTTGGTGAAAGGAGAATACCCGGAGCATCAAAACCATACTCAGAAGCGCACACTATGGAGGCTATCCAATCACTTCTTCCAAAGCGGAGGAATTCTATATGGAAGAACTCCCGATCTAGGACTGTTAAGGTATGTTGACGCCAAAGAGGCTTCCAAATTGCTCAAGGAGATACACATCGGAACCTGCGGCCCACATATGAACGACTTTGAATTAGCCAAGAAGATACTCAGGGTTGGACACTTTTGGATGACTATGGAAACAGATTGCATCCGATATGTCCAGAAATGCCACCAATGCTAGATACATGCAGACATGATACAGGTGCCGCCAAATGAACTCAATACAACAAGCACACCTTGGCCTTTTGCTGGCTGGGTAATGGATGCCATTGGGCCAATCAAACCCACTTCTTCGAACGGGCACAAGTTCATTTTAGTAGCCATCAACTACTTTACTAAATGGGTTGAAGTTGCGTCCTACAAAGCTATAACCAAGAAATTCGTCACAAATTTTGTCCGAGATCGTATTGTTTGTCGATTTGGGGTTCCAGATTCCGTCATCACTGACAATGCAGCCAATCTCAACAGCGATTTGATGAAAGCCATGTGTGAAACTTTCAAAATCAAGCATAAGAATTCCACAGCGTACAAGCCTCAAATGAACGGAGCAGTGGAAGCTGCCAACAAAAACATCAAGAAGATAGTAAGGAAAATGGTAGAAAATCACAAAAAATGGCACGAGAAATTACCATTTCCCTTACTAGGATACCGTGCCACAGTCCGTACATCAATCGGGGCAACTCCCTATTTGTTGGTTTATGGTACCGAAGATGTCATCCACACCGAGGTAGAAATTTCTTCTTTGAGAATCATACAAGAAGAAGAACACAGTGGCACGGAATGGATAAGGATTCGCTACGAGAAATTAGCCCTCATAGATGGAAAAAGGATGAATGCAGTGTGTCATGGTCAGCTTTACCAGAATAGAATGTCTAGCGGGTCAAACCAAGACAGTTCACATCGGGGAAACTGGTGTTGAAACGGACCTTTCCAAATCAAGACGAAGCCAAAGATAAATTCTCACCCAACTAGAAAGGTCCTTACATGGTTCACAAAGTATTGACAGGAGGAGCACTCATACTCGCAAAAATAGATGGAGAAATCTGGCCAAAGCCTATCAATTCAGATGCAGTTAAAAGATACTACGTGTAAACTATTTATGTTTCTTCATATGATGTAATTGAAATACGCTTGACCTGATTCCCGTTTAAGAAGGGATACGTAGGCAGCCCTGTGGGTTCGGTCACAATTCAATAAAATTTCCATTTTCCCCACAATCAGAAACTGGGATAGAATTTTGAGGACGACCCTCAAAATTCAGAAGTAAGTTTAGCCAATAACATTACATACGAAATAGCCAGAAGGTTATCTAGATAACTGGGGTAGAATTTTGAGGAGGACCCGCAAAATTCTATGACAAAGAAGCTCGCAATGTCTCTAAATGTCACAGTTACTGGTTCATCTAACTGATTTCTTATTTGCATATTATTATGTCTTTCAAAACTATACTTATGAAAAGAAAATTTAATTTTTAGACAAATGCTACCCATGGTAACTTAAACAGGACCCTCGGGCAGAGTGGAGCAGAGCAAGCAGATAAAGGCACGAACCAACCTCCCCCGCAAAACTCACAAATTTTCTTTGGATTCAGGAATAGGTCGTCACCATAAGCATCGTCACAACACATAATTTCTATACACAAAACACATTGTCAGCTAAAAACACTTCACTTTTACTCCCATTTGCATAAGGCTAAGCATTGCCTTCCATATGCATGAGACTAAGCACTGTCTCAATACTTGCATGAGGCTAAGCTCTGCCTCCTCATTTGCATAAGGCTAAGCATTGCCTTCTCTTT
This sequence comes from Nicotiana paniculata, assembly GCA_005239505.1. Taxonomy (NCBI): domain Eukaryota; kingdom Viridiplantae; phylum Streptophyta; class Magnoliopsida; order Solanales; family Solanaceae; genus Nicotiana; species Nicotiana paniculata. Next base: position 39,692 of record MDKI01283174.1, on the reverse strand, counting down.
GCATGAGACTAAGCACTGTCTCAATCCTTGCATGAGGCTAAGCCTGCCTCCTTATTTGCATAAGGCTAAGCATTGCCTTCTCTTTGCATGAGACTAAGAACTGTCTCAATCCTTGCATGAGGCTAAGCCCTGCCTCCCTATTTGTATAAGTCTAAGAATTGCCTTCTCCAAGCATGGGACTAAGCACTATCCCGAATCTTGCATGAGACTAAGAACTATCTCAAATCCCGATGAGGCTAAGTCCTGTCTCCTTATTTACATAAGGCTAAGCATTGACTTCCACTTGCATAAGACTAAGCACTGTCTCAAATCCAGCATGAGGCTAAGCCCTGCCTCCTTATTTGCATAAGGCTAAGCTCTGCCTTCCATTTACACGAGACTAAGCATTGTCTCAAATCTTGCATGAGGCTAAGCCCTGCCTCCTTATTTGCATAAGGCTAAGCATTGACTTCCACTTGCATGAGACTAAGCACTGTCTCAAATCCCGCATGGGGCTAAACCCTGCCTCCTTATTTACATAAGGTTAAGCTCTGCCTTCCATTTGCACGAGACTAAGCACTATCTCTCCTTGCATAACCACAAATATTCCCCTATTTCAAACTGCATTACTATCTCGAGACTAAGCTCTGCTCCCAACTCTACACAAGACTAAGCTTTGTCTTGTTTTATCTCAAGCATCATGTCTTTGCATCTCATGGGCTAATACATATCCAATTTTCCAAAGGCTTCATAGTCCGAAGGCATCATCCTCGTAGCCGGAAGACACCATCTTCATGGTCCGAGAACATCATTTCATGGCCGGTGAATCCCCTATCGTACAATTCATGGCCCGGGACATCATGGTCTAAGGAAGTCATCCTCACCATCCAAAGACAGTCTTCATGGTCCAAAGGGGAATTTGCATCATGTCTAAGTTTTTGCAATAATTTTTACATATGTGCTTGCAGTTGTATTTTGTAAATTTGTAGGTGGTCCGGTACGTAACCGTTATCCCAATGGAAGCAATCCTGCTCCAATATCCGTTCACATCCTTCAAATTATTTCAAACATGATCGTTCATCATCCGTTACCCAGTCTCATTTACCCATAACCATTTCAAACCCCAATTAACCCTGTTTGGAATATCTTGTTCGTTCTTGCAACGACTCCATTGGTTTACTCCATCATTGGATCCAGTACTATAGATGGCTTGATTCCTGTAAAACCAGGGATATGTAGGAAGCTCAGAAACTAGAGTGCAGCCTATATCTTTCGAATCATTTAATTTTCATCATCTATATCCATATTAAGCTTTAAATATTATTTATATACTTATTATAATTGTATTTTGCATCCTTAGGCTAAAATTGCATATTTTGCAATAATAGCCCATATATGTGCATAATTACATTATTTATACAGAAAATGATTTTTTATATTTTTATAATGTTAATTAATTATTTTAAAACATTTTCATGCACAAGTGATATGTTTGTTATTTTATTAATTATTTTTTTATATAAATTATTTATTTTTTAAATTGGGTATTTAAAATCTAGCCCCTAAAACCCCAATTTCGAACCTACACTACCCAATTACCCCAGCCCAAAATAAATTAACCCAAACCTGTTAGCCCAATCCCACATACCCGTTTAAAAACACCTGACCCAATCCCCTCTAAATCACGGCCGTTGATCTTGAGAGATCAACGACTCATACCATTTCCCTCTTTTTAATTAACCTTCCCGTCCCCAAACCCTAAATAACTTCGCCCAACTCGCTGTATCTATATTCTCCCCCTCTCCTTCATCTTCTTCCTCTCAAAAACCCTAGCGCTGTCACCCAAATCCCTCCGCTTCCAACCCCAAAATGGAATCAATCTGTGATTGATTTACCTTATTTGACCCCTCCTCCTTACTGGCTACCCTATTTTGGTATTACCTAACTGCTTGCCTAATATGGCAAGAGGATCTTGTAAGAATCAAACCAAAATCGTTTCAAATCCTTAACCTGTTGTGTATTCCGTCAGTGTTCATCCCGGTGTTCTTTGTGAGTACGGTTATTTCCGTATCTCTCACTAATTTGTACGTAACCTTAAGGTTAGGGTTTTCAGATCCTTTTTTATTCGAACCAAAATTGGGTCAAACTTTGATATTAAGTGTTATTTCGTCTATATTCACTCTATTGCACATAAATCTGCCTATTTCTGTTAATTTCTTTTACTTACCCTAAATTAGGGTTTTTTACCCTAAACTTGGACTAAATTTGGTTTGACTATGTGTTTCTTGTGAATAATTTATTGTCTCCGTTCATATACAATTGATTATCTTTATTTTTTTCCAATTTTATGAGATTTACCTAAAAACTAGGGTTTGAAACCTTCCTCGTCTTTACTAATTTTCTGATTGATGCTCTTTCCTTTCTCGTATTTGACTAATAGTTTCCTTATTTATGTTTCTTTTATTTCTTTACCTTATTTTGTTATGAAATTGACTGTTAATCGATTATATGTGATATTTTCCTTATTCTAAGTGTTACTCCCTGATTACACGCCATTGTTCCCTGTTAATTTACTGAACTCTTTGGGTTTCTGTATTATTTGCCCTAAATCTAGATTCTTAATTGATTCTGTAATTATTTACTTTTCATGTTTATGTGTTTAGTTCCTACACTATTTAAACCTTCTCCCCTTTCCCCTTTAGACAGACTAAGAATTCTCAATAGTCTCACTAAAAACTTAGATTTAATTCTGATTCTCTTTGCTCGTTTGCTTCTGGTCTTGGCCGGCTGAAAGCCAAGGCCAATTAATTCTGGACTTAACTATTGTGGTGTATTTTCTTGTTTTTTCTGTCTAATTGGTAAGTCATTATCTCCTTGCCATTTTTTTATGTCTCCATAATCTGTGATGTTCGACCAACATGTTTGAACTTTATTTTTTGAGCATGATTCTGCCTTTATGCTTCTATGAATTCATCTGATCCCATGATTTTGAATAATATGAATCCTTTTAAAGCCTAACTTAATGTTTAACTTGTCTCATGCATACTGTTTGATAATCCTGAACTTGTTATGCACTTAGCATCCTTAGGATACTACTAATATGAATCAATTACTCAATCAGTTAGTAGTATGGTACCTACATGTTTTGTTTTCTAAAATTCTGTCATGATAGTCTTCTTCTGAGAAATCCAAATTGTTTTAAATTTGTCCCTACCTTTTTTATATGATGTTACTCTTTTGAAAACTCCCAATATTAGTTCTTTAGGTTCTATCCCCAACCACCCCAGTGTGATCACTACTCAGGGTCCATATGAGACTCCTGTGAACTCTGACTCACTGGGAACTGGTTCCTAATATCTTTTGATTCATTTCTGAGTATGTGGTTCTGGTGTGAGCATTGCCCTGGGTCCCTGAGGCCCTTGGGAACTTTGACACACTGGACACTTGGTTCTATAAGTGCTATGGATGAATCACTCATTATTGGCTATCTTGTACCTGTGAAATAAGCCTAGATGTGGAAGTGGTTTGAAGGCCTAGTTAACCAGGTGTATGTGGGCCTAATGAAGGCTCTCTATAGTTTAGCCCATACTATTATGTAATTCATTCATTATTTTGGTCTGTAATAATTTTGTAACAAATAGATTTCTAGGGTGTTTTAGTAAAATAGGAAGGGTTCTTTATTTCCTTTAATAATTTGGGTAGAAATCTTGCCTATAGGATCTCATTTGTGCTGTGAATTCTGCTTATAAGTTTTTATGCTAAAATCACATGAGTTCTGTGTTTGCATTTTAGAGATCCTGCCTATAGGATTTTCGTTTGTGATGTTGATGCTGCCTATTTTGTTAAAATCGTGCAAGTTCCATATTGTGTTGCATTTTAGAAATCCTGCCTATAGAATTAAAAATGAGACTCGTTAGAAATCTAGCCTATAAGATGTGTTAATTTGTCCAATAAAGTGTGTTAGCAATCATGCCTATAGGACCAATATTTGACTCAACTGTTTTCTGGAAATACGTGTAAATTTCTGCCCGTATGCTGTTTAATTAGAAATCATGCCTATAGGATTAATGTCAATTCAATGCTAGAAATCATGCCTATAGGGTTAAAATTGATTTAACATTAGATATCAGGCCTATGGGATTAAAATGAGTTCAACCTTAGATACCATGCCTATAGGATCAGAATCAATTCAATAATTAGAAAGCATACCTATAGGATTAAAAGGAAATTCAGGGTTGTGAATCATGTCTATAAAGTTAAAATCAGTTTTACACCTAGAAATCATGCCTATAGGATAATAACCATCACACTCGTAAAAGAAATGCCTATAGGATCCAACTAATTGGTTCTGAATACAATCGCCACTATCAATCACTTAGAACATATGCCTATAGGACTTAATAACAATTTTGGATTCTAAACTGTGATTCATTACTGTCTGAAATGCCCAGATGATATTCATTAAAATCAGTAGGCAAACAACAGGTCCTACCACTCGCCTTAATAAAACTGCCTATGTATATCTGTCTTCTCGCATAAATATCCTACTTGTATGAACTTTAAGATTAATGAAGCCTGCCAATCAATTGCGTGCATTTGTTGTTTTATGTGCGGAGGTCAATATGAGCCCATATTTGCCTTTTATCTGAAAGTCCTGGTTGTTTTGTTTGTCGCTTAGTCTCTTACAATTTTGAGCAACCAAGGCTTAGTCTAGAACCATCCCAAGTAGAGGTCCTAATACGTCCGGGGCCATAGGTAAGGGACGGATAGTGCACGCATAGGAAATTAACTAGAATCAATTAGAGCGCTTTAGGTAACAACTTAAAGATAGTAATCAGGTAGCAGGAGATGATAGTCCGTGCTCGCTAAATACTATGAGTAACACCCCGACTTGAGGGAGTTACAAAGTATTGCACGGGGTGATCCTTTAGGCTAAAAAACATAGGGCCCCCCCCCCCCCCATTTCTGTTTTAAAACAAATCATTTATTTTATTTGTCCAAATTGATTCCTTCCCCCTTAGACTAATTCTCTTAATTTAAGTTCGGATGGTACCCACCATTGTGGACCTCGAGGGGTGACTAACACCTTCCCCTCAAGGTAATTTGATCCCTTACCTAATCTCTGGTGATGCAAACTGGTATAATATGAGTTATCTACTCTAGGTGACCTAATGCATGTTAATCCGTTAGGTGGCGACTCTCTAAACCAATTCCTTTTTCCTACCCTCTCAAAAAGAGTTGTCGAAACCCGATTTCCTGAGAAAAAAGGGGAACGATACTTGTAAACTGATCAACACCGTCCTCAGAAACCTTTACTGGCTGTGGAGTTTCACTCTTTTCTTCATCTTTGCTCTGTTCTTTGATAATCTAAGGCGAAAGGAAATAGATGCTATCAATTTTTAGGGTTTCTGAGTTCACAACACTTAGAGGAAGGGTGGAGTTTGAGGGAGTAATGAGAGAGATGGAGGGTGAAGGAGAAACAAGTTTAGGTGTTTCTATTTCAACATAGTGGAAAAGGGAATGTCAGGAGGTGTTTCTACAGTAATAGAGGATTCGAGGGTTTTCTCTTCAATGGTGGGAAGTATTGTTTGATCTTCAACCATGGTAGATGATTTGTTTGAAGGTTTTGGAGAGGCTGAGGATGATAGAGATGATCGCTCAAGTTTTGGAAGTGAGAGAGTTTTAATGAAGGGAAAGGAAATTATGAGGGAAAGATAAACGGGTTCTGAAATGGCGGTAGATGTGTGGAAGATACAACGTTTCATAGGGAAGTGAAAGGATTTGAACGAAAAGACCTGACATACAGGGTCTGAAAAGGTTGATTACGTGGCACTTAATTTTTGTTTCTTTTGAGATACGTATGAGAAAAACACAAAAGTACTAACCTGTGGTACAAGAACCAGGTTCTTGACCAGTCTTTCAAAAATTCTCAATCCTTTTTCACCGTTCATGCATTGCCTATGCAGCTTCTATAATCATCATGCGTGTCTACCTGCAACTGTATAGAAGTGAGTTAGACTTGTCCATAAAACACTTTAGCTAATTTTACCTGAATGTAAGTTTCATAGCCATATGGAAGGAAACAAGTTCATAATTAGGCTTTATTAGCCTCAGTGCCAGCCTGTTTCTCTCAAAGTGTTCTCCGCTCAGGGTATTGGTGAAGATATCTGCAATTTGGTCTTTTGTACTGCAGACCTTCATGCAGATAAGCCCCTTTTCTACATTTTCTCTGAGAAAATGATGTCTCACATCAATGTGCTTAGTTCTATTATGTTGTACTGGGTTCTTTGCCATGTTGAGTGCACTTGTGTTGTCACATAGAAGAGGCACACAATCAGTGTACACTCCAAAATCTTCCAACTGTTGTTTGATCCATAGAAGCTGAGCACAATAGGAAGCTGCAGCAACATATTATGCTTCAGCTGTTGAAAGAGCTACTAAATTTTACTTCCTTGTGCCCCATGAAATAAGACATGACCCTAAGAAATGAGCCATTCCAGATGTGATTTTCCTACCCACACGATAATGCATAATCAGAATCAGCATACCCAATAAGATTAAAATCATCACCTAAAGGTAGTACAGAACCAGGTCCTGTGTTCCCTTAAGATATCTCAAAATTCTTTTGGCATCCTTCAGATGAAATTCCTTGGGATTTGACTGAAACCTTGCACATAGTCCTACACTGAATACAATATCTGGCCTGGTGGCAGTGAGATAGAGGAGAGATCCAATGATGCCTCTATACATTGTTTGATTCACAGGAGAGCCAGATTCATCCATGTCTAGTCGAGTAGCAGTGACAATGAGGGTGTCAATCACTTTTGATGCTTCCATGTCAAGCCTCTTCATAAGCTCCTTCATATACTTCTACTGACTGATAAATGTTTCCTTTGTGGACTGCTTCACTTGAAGACCCAAGAAGAAATTCAACTCCCCCATCATGCTCATCTCAAACTCACTTCCCATGAGTTTTGCAAATTCCTCACATAGTGAGTCAGCTGTTTCCCCAAAAATTATATCATCAACATATAACTGAACAATGAGCAGGTTCCTCCTTCGTTTCTTCAGAAACAGAGTGTTGTCAATTTTTCCTCTTGCAAAACCATTTTCTAAGAGAAATTTTGACAACCTTTCATACCAAGCTCGAGGAGCCTACTTCAATCCATACAGTGCCTTGTCCAATTTGAACACATATTCAGGATGTTCATGACATTCAAAGCCTGGAGGTTGCTTTACATAGACTTATTCCTTGAGGAAACCATTCAGGAATGCACTTTTGACATCCATTTGGAACAGAGTGAATTCCATATGTTATGCAAAGGCAATGAGGATTCTCATAGCTTCTATACGAAAAACTGGAGCAAAAGTCTCGTCATAATCAATTCCTTTCTCCTGATTGTAACCTTGGACAACTAACCTTGCCTTGTTCCTTGTAGTATTCCCATGTACATCAAGATTGTTCCTGGATACCCACCTGGTCCCTATGATGGTTCCATCTGAGGGTCTAGGTACCAGGTGCCACACTTTGTTCCTTTTGAATTGATGCAGCTCATCTTGCATAGTTTTGATCTAGTCTACATCTTTTAAGGCTTCCTTAATGTTTATGAGCTCTATTTGGGAGAGAAAGGTTGAGAAGACAAGTGAATTTCTAGATTTTGATCTGGTTTGGACTCCTGAATCAAGGGGAGTGGTTATATTGTCGAGGGGATGGGAGATTTTGTGTTTCCAGATGGGCACTTGAACTTCATTAGTAGAGGAGCTGGGTAACCCTGACTGGTTCCCTTGCATCCTTCTTTCTGCTACATGTGGAGTACTTTTAACTGCACCAACCACTCTTTCTTCTGCTTCAGTGGTTGAGATTGTAGTACCTGGTTCCTCTCTGCTGATGAGGAAGAGGTTCCATTGTCTTCACATGTCTCCTTTACTTGACTCATTAAATCTGCCTTTCTATTTGCCATATCAATGACCTCTCCAGGAACCAGCAGAGGCTCTCCATCTTGATCATCCTTCTTGCTTTTCTCACAGGAGAGATAGGACTCGTCAAAGATTACATGAACACTGTCTTCAACACACTTATCCTTACCATTGTTGAGAACATAACATTTGCACCCAAACGTTCTTAAGTGAGACAGCTTGGGATTCCTTTAATTGAGAAGCTCATAGGGGGTCTTGTTCAAGAGACCTTATCATGCACCTGTTCACCAAGTAGCAGGCAGTGTTGATGGCTTAGGCCCAGAAGTTCTTAGCTATCCCACTGTCAATCAGCAATGTTCTAGACATATCTTCAAGGGTTCTGTTCTTCCTTTCTACAACTCCATTTTGATGTGGAGTTCTTGGGGCTGAGAAGTTGTGGGTAATGCCATTTTCATTGCAAAATTCATCAAACTTGGCATTGTCAAATTCTGTTCCATGATGGATCTAATGCATGCCACTTTTGATTCCATCTTCACTTGAATTTTCTTCACAAAGGCTACAAAAACTTCAAAAAGGTCTCATCCTTTGTTCTGAGAAACAGAGTCCAAGTGAATCTGGAGTAGTCATCCACTATCACAAAAATGTATCTTTTTAGTCCCTTGCTTGGAACTCTCATAGGGCCACATAGATCCATATGAAGGAGATCAAGTGGTTTTGAGGTGCTGACATCCTTCTTTGGCTTGAATGAGTATTTCACATGCTTTCCTCTAGCGCATGCATCACAACTTTGTGTTCTTTGAACTTTGACTAGGGCAGACAGCGAACCAGTTCCTTCTGAACCAGTTTATTCAGTAGAGAGAAGCTTGCATGCCCCAGCCTTCTGTGCCACAACTCAGCATCATCATCAACTACTTTCAAGCAGTTCAGATCACCACTTTGTAAGGACTCGAAATCAGCAACGTAGATATTTTTGTATCTTTTGGACACAAGTACCACTTCTCCAGTTACAAGATTTGTAAATGTGCATATCTTTGACAAGAACTCCACCTTGTTTCCTTTATCACATATTTGAGAAACACTCAAGAGACTGTACTTAAGACCATTGACATAGTACATGTTCTCAATTGAGTGAGTGAGAGACTTTCCAATTTTTCCAACACCAAGAATGTACCCCTTTTTCCCATTTCCAAAGGATACACTCCCTTCTTGTGTAGGGACTTTAGTGAAAGGAACTCCATGGCATTCCCAGTCATGTGCTTTGAGCATCCACAGTCCATGAACCATTATTGACTGCTTCCTTTCAGTGTTCCCTACACAAAAAAATCAAGGGTTAGATTTAGGAACCCAAACAAGTTTGGGTCCCTTGTAATGAGGAAAGGGATGAATAAGAGGTTTTCTAGTCCATACAGGTAGCATGCGCTTTTATTAGTGGTACCTAGTCCTCTTTCAGCAAAAACTTTGTTTTTCTTAAGAGACTTAATCTTGGCTTGAAAATTTTCTTTGAAATGCCCATTGTTCCCACAGTGGGTACACAGTTAATTATCAGGTACAATGACGTGCTTACTATGAGGATTAAAAGGAGTTATCTCCCTTTGAAACCCTATTCCCTGCCTGTTTCCACTATTGTTAATGTACATGGCAGTAATAGCATCTGAGGACCAGGTCCATTTAAGGGACTTCTCAAGATCATTTTTTACTTTTTCCAGATCTGCTTGAAGCTGTCTATTTTTCTCAAGTTCAGCACATAAACTAGTTTTTACATCATTTAACTTGTTCTCAAGCTTAATATGTGCTTCACTAGCAACTTCTTTTCCTTTCTCAGAATTCCCAGGCCTACATTCTTCTTTGAGTTCTTCTATTGCTTCCTTCAAGTCTATAATCACCACTAAAAGGTCATCTCTTTCTTGCTCTATGGTAGAAACTTTCTCCACTAAGTCATTCTTTTCTTTACTAAATTTCGATGGTTTCTTTTAAGTCAACCACTACTACCATCAGATCATCTCTTTCATGTTCTACACTAGCAATTTTCTCAGTTAGAACCCTCTTTTCATTTTTCAGATTATCTATAGTTTCCTTCAGGTCAACTACACAAACTACCAAGTCATATCTAGTTTTCTAAGTATCTCCTAACTCCATGGTTAAGGCACCCATATCATTTACAAGACTATGATAGGCATCAATTAACACATTAGCTAATGACATGAGTTTTTTTAGGAGAGTAGGATTTAAGATTTCTCCGAACATACCGAAAGTTTACCTCATCATTTTCATCGTCTTTATGATCGTCTGATTGATCCATCAAAGAAAATATTGAATCATATTCATTTTCTTCGCTTTCAAATTCCATCATAGAACTATCACTTGCATCATTTTATTCTTTAGACTCACTGGAGGAATCTCCCTATGCTGCAAGATCTTGCTTCACAACATTGTCAGCGACGTTCTTTCTTTTGAAGCATTTTTCAGGAACCTGGTTCCTCTTGGCTGCTTTATCAGAGTTGTGCTTGAAATGTTCTTGCTTCATGAGAGGGCAATCCTTGATAAAATTCCTTATCTTTCCGTACTTATGACAGAGGTCATAATTATTTGGTTTGCTGGAACTACCCCTCTTTGGTATACCTCCATTCCTTCGAACCATGTTTTGAAACCTTCTGGTTAAGTAAGCCATGTCACTGTGCTCCTCACTTGAGTCATTGCTTTCTTCTTTGAGCACCAGGTTCTTTTCCTTCTTTGGTTCTCGTCTTTCACTGTCTTTCTTATTCTTCATTTCATAGGTTTTCAGATTCCCAACCAGCTCATCTATTGTCAGCGCCTGCAAATTCTTTGCTTCAGTAATGGCGTTCACTTTACTCTCCCAGGAGCTGGGCAGAACACTACGAATCTTCCTCACGAGCTTGTTCCTTGGAATGATTTCACTAAGCGAGTGTAACTCATTTATGATGGAAGTGAATCGAGTGTGCATATCTTGAATGGATTCATCATCCTTCATTCTAAAGAGCTCATACTCAGTGGTGAGCATGTCAATATTGGACTGCTTTACTTGAGTGGTTCCTTCATGTGCTGTTTGTAAAGCTTCCCATATCTCCTTGGCGGATTGACAAGTTGAGATCATGTTGTATTCATTAGGTCCTATGCCACACATCAAAATTTTCTTGGCACGAAATTTTTTCTCCACAGCTATCATGTCAGCATAGTTGTATTCTTTCCTGGTCTTTGGCACCGTCACAACAAGGTCTCCGACCTTTTTTTTTGGGACATAAGGGCCATCACAAATGACATCCCACAACTCGGAATCTTCTGCCATGATAAAATCATGCATTCTAGTTTTCCACCAACCATAGTATTGGTCGTTGAATCTTGGAGGTCTATAGGTTGATTGTCCTTCCTCGAAGTTTGGTGGAAAAGCCATGATGAGGATCCTCTTTAGGTGTTAACCTTTTAGAAAGAACCTGCTCTGACCAATTGACAAAGTATATGAGTCCACCAAACTGTATATAAACCTGGTCCTATAACAGTTTCCACAGAACTAGCTAGTGCAATAGTAAGTAAATGACACAAGGGATTTTACGTGGAAAAATCCCTGCTCAAGGGTAAGGCTGGAATGTGGTCGGGTAAGGCCGGGGCCCGGCCCAGGCCCGCGAGCCCATATAGGTAGTGGGCCTATACGGGCCTAACCGTTTAAGCCCGAGACCAGTTGGGTGTGGGCTCATAAGTGGGACGGTCCTCATCAAAAAACCCGCGAGACTGATACTGTTTGGGCCCGGGACCGGCTTCTAAGTGGGCCGGTTCAACCGGTCCTATACGGGCCCAAACAGGCCCAACGACTATTTAAAAAAAAAAAGATTTTGAAAATTTTTTAACCGTTAGAAAACTTTAAAAAATAATCGTTTGGTTCTAAAATAGCCATTTTACCCCCCCCCCCCCAACTTTGTTTTAACCCCAAATTTTTTATAATTATATTTTTTCCCTATTTTCAATTATAAATATCCCCTCATTCTTTCATTTTTCTCACAAAATCATCAATCTCTCTCTAATTTTTTTCTATAATTGCTTACTTTTTTGTTGCAATTTATGAAAAATTGTGAAGTTGGTGAATTGAAGTATTCATGTCTTCACCGATATATATAATTTTCAACAAGTTGTTCGTCAATTCGGTGAACTCGTTCCAAGATTGGTGAATCTAGTGGCCAAGTTGTTCCTCCTCCACTTCCCCCGGCTCCCCGACCCAAACCTGTTACCCGTCTTACACCTGCTATTCTTGTTAGCGATAACACTTTATTACAATTTACCAATAGTCAATTTTACCATGATATTGCACCAGGTGAAAATTTAAATCATGAATATATGAATGCTCTTTAAGGTAATCCAACTGTTGATGAAAATGATGATGAAAATATAGATTTTGATGAAATGCAACCGGATGACGATACACCTACTAGTCTTGTTGTTGAAGTTAACCCAGATGATAGTAATCCAAATGATGCCCCGTCTGACCCTCCTGTTACTACCCCTACTTTTTCTAGACAACCTTCTAAACGGAGCAAAACATCTCTTGTTTGGCCATTTTTTATTCAACTAAGAGAAAAAAATTAGGGCTAAGTGTAAAACTTGTGGCAAAGAGTTAGCTTTTAAATTTGTTGGAGCTCGGGGTGGGGGGTGGGGGAGGGGGGACAGGAAGTTTGGCTAGACACATATTGAAACACCCTAAAGATAAAGTCAAATTTCTTCAAATGAAAGCTGCAGCCGAGGGGACAAGTCTACCTAGTCAGCTTAACCCTAGTACTGGGTCAAATCAATTTCAACCGGAACTAACACTGTTACCGGTGGTATTTTATATTACGATCCAAGAAAAGATCATGAAGAATTGGCAAAAATGGTTACTGTTATGTGCTTACCCTATAGTTTTCCTTCTAACCTTCACTTTGTGCATTATATTAGAAGAGTTTTTAATCCTACTTATAGAGGATGGTGTCGCACAACCGTAAAGAGAGATATTTATAAATATAAACATGAATATGAACAATATTTGTGCTATTTATTTGCTCATATAAACTATCGTGTTGCTATTACTACTGATATTGGATAATGCAAAAGTGCATTATTGCTTATAGAATAATTAATTCACGTCACACAGGGCAGTTTATTGCTAGCACGATTACGGATATTTGTAGATATTTTTGCATTAGAGATAAAATAATGTCAGTTTCAATAGATAATGCTTCTAGTAACACTAATGCTATAACTTGCTTACCACTATACTAAATCCTGCATTTAGTAATATTTTTCATGTTAGATGTATTTGTCATGTTTACCATTTAATTGTCGGTGATGGCATGAGAATTTAAAATGTTGAAATTGAAATTAGGAGGTCCTTAATTTTGGTATGAAACTATTTATAATGGTTTAGCACTTGAAGATGAGGAACTGTCTACACTTCCGGAAGCAATAGCCTCAACTAAAATAAATGCTCAAACTATTTATAGTGCTTATCAAATTGCCTTAGATCATGCTAGACCAAATGTTCCAACTCCTACTTCTTCTAGTTCTCAATCATCTAAAAGAACTGCGGGAGTAAGAGCACTCAGTGCTTGGGCGGGGTTCAGGGGTTCTCAAGGTTCCAACACTAGTGATTGTTCACAACTAAATGAGCTTGACGTTTATTTATCGTAGGGAATTGAGGAAGTGAATCCCGACGACTCCTTTAATATTTTGGAATGGTGGAAGGACAAATAAAAAAACTTTCCGATTCTTTCAAGGGTGGCTCGAGACATTTAACTATTCAAGCTTCAACAGTGGCATCGAAGAGCGCTTTCAGTCAAGAAAGACTTCAACTCGGTGATCATAGAGCGTCTATGAGGGAGATCTTGGAAAAATCAGTACTCTTCAAAGATTGGATCCGTTCGGAATGAAGAAGCTTTGGACTTGCTGAATCACAACCAGAGGTAGACGAAACTTACGAAGAAATGCTAGATGAACTTGTGGAGGATACTGCTTCGCCCGGAAACGGTGATGAACAAGCTTCTTTTCCGCTACCACCAACGGAAATTCCTCCGGACCTTGAAAGATTTATGAAATTTGTAAGAGATACAATATAAATTAATATGTAACTTATATTTTGGCACATCTTGATTAGTTTCTTTTTCTTCTCAATGGTGGTACTAGCACCTTGTTGTGCTCATTCCATTAAGGGAGGAAAACTAAAAAGGATATTGCCATGTTTTGTTAATGTCATAATAATAAAAATTATAGCGCATTCCTTTGAATATCTCTTTACAATATTTTTGTGTTTAAATTTGAATTACAAAATTTAAGTCACAATTATATAATATAATCTACAAGAAATTGCCTTAGATAAAAAAATTTAGACAAAAATAGGGCAGGCCCACATATAATTTACAAGAAATTGCCTTAGATAAAAAAATAGTCCAGGCCCACTTAGGCCCACATAGGCCCGGGACCATTAATTAGTGGTCCCCGTCCCGGGCCGATTACTACCAAAAAGCCCGCGAAGCCCGGGACCATTTTAGGCTCGAGCCCACGAAGCCCGGGACCACTTAAGCCCGTACCACTTAGGACCGGCCCTCAAGGCCCGTTTAGGCCCGGGCCTGGCACATTACACCCTTACTCAAGGGGATCAAAAAATTACGACCTACACTGGTAGGATTTCAACTTCACTATGAGCAATGTTTAGATTACAACGTATGCAACCTATGAATTAAACTCTTAATCCCTCACTAACTTATAATACACCTATTATAGGCCACTTTGAAATGCACCTATTACAAAGACTTCAACTCATGACTAACTCTAGTCACGACACAAACACTAAAGGTTTATGGTTTTCAGAGGTTCCTAATTAATGCTTCTAGATAAGCAAAGTAGGAATTACAATGAAGAACAAATATAAAGTTACAACTCAACTAAGGACATACAAGAGATTTGTTGTAGGAACTGGTCCATAGTGGTGTTGTACGTTGTTCTCGATGCACTTGTGAATTGAATGCTTGATTATCAGATCTTGGAGTGCTTGAATGAATTCACAAGTGTTCAAGTGATATTTTTTTGTAATGTTTCTTGTTAATACAACTTGGATGACATCACTTGAATGATGTAATCACTTGGTTGGTACAAGGTCCTTCCCAATGAGAAGTGATTGTTGCACTGTATTCATGTACAGTGCATGCATTCACTTTCCGTAGAGTTTTGACTTCGTATTGTTGTCAGGGAAACCCAAAGGGATCAGGTCCCTGAGTTGATTCTTTATCTTCTAAAGTAATAAGGCTCACATTAGCTTGAGTCCGTTGATTGAGTTATGTACCAAGTGTGCGTCAGATTCTTTATTTGGTTCTTTGACAGTAAGTTTGTTAGATCATCAAAACATAAAGCTAAGGTACTGTAAACCCATCAACACATATCTAAGGGTTTATGGAGAATGAATATTTTGAGGACCTTTTATGGGGATTTGCGAGATGGAGTATAACTTTGTTTTTACAATTTAGTTCACTTTTAGTAGTTTATTTATTTATTTTTATTTTGGGGGGGGGGGGGGGGGGAGGGGGTACATATACAACCACTTGAAGTTACTACAATCTTTCACTTAGGCACCTTAACTATGACATTTATTTATTGAACACTTCATGTTGTACCAAATTGTGCCTATTGAACACAGATGTGATAGCCCTAAACTAACTCTAGTGAATGAACATTACTCTCTTCTGAGGTGATAAAATAAATCAATTAAGAAAAAACATGCCAGCCAAATAAAAAGAAATACATGAAGAATTTTTCCAACGAAGTTTTCGAAGTTTCTGACGACAATGTCATTCTTCCATCGGAACTTTTGCAGTTTTCAACGATAATGTAAATTTCATACTTTTCACGCGCCAGGTAAAAGTGACACACACACAGAAACATATTTGTACATGTCAACAAAAAGTGTTTAATAGGTAAATGTCATAGTTGAGGTGTCTAAGAGGAAAATGATGACAACTTTAAGGCGTTGCGTATGTATTTTGCCTTCTTTTCTTTATATTTCATTTTGACGACCTTCTAATACTATAGTATGTGGATAATTCAGATCATCATGTTTCTCGCTGGAACATTTTTTACTCAACAACAACAACAACAAAAAATATAATAATAAATGTTCAATTAATTATTTATATGAAAGAAATGTCATATTAAATAAATGAAATTACATACATAGAGGAAGAAAGGATTTTAGCAAAATGTAAAACAACTAACGTGAAAAAATGCAACAATTATTTTATTGTTGTAAATCGATGTTATTATACTACCACATTATTCGAACTCATAATGATTGTATATTGTATGAATCTGTCACGATCCAATTTTCCCTCTGTTGGGTATCGTGACGGCACCTAGTCTTAAGGACTAGGTAAGCCTGTTATTAATAAACATCAATCATAATATAAGAATCATTTAAGTGCTTTTGAAATAAGTCTCTACACATTACACATCTTCCCAAAATCTGGTAAGTACAAGTCATAAGCCCTACAGAATTTACACTAAAATTCCTAAATACCACTGTTCTGGAATAAGTACAGTAGTGTATAAACAAAATGAGACGGTGACTCCGAAACCCGCGAACGCTGGAGCGGTTTTACCTTGAGTATCCACAACAGTAACCGCGCTGCTAACTATCAATCATCCGGCTATGTAAAACCTGGAATCTGCACAAAAATGTGCAAACGTGTAGTATGAGCACATCACAGTGGTGCCCAGTAAGTATCAAGACTAACCTCGGTGAAGTAGTAACGAGGACTAGTCAAGACACCCACTGGTCTAATGAATTGAACAAGTATAGATATAGAAATAACTGAAAAACGCTATACACCTAAAGGCTATGCACTATGGTTGACAATACAGTAAATTCGATAAGGGAGGAAAATAACAAGTATCAGCGGAGAAAACATGAAATAACACAAAAGAGGTGAATAGAACACAAACTAAATCTAGAATGTAAATATATAGCAAGGACAAATAATGACTCAACAGCTTCCAGTACTTCTACGTCAAGTTCGTAGTCATCTCCACGAGGTTTAGAACCTCAGACAAATCACCATTTATGGGTCCCAATATCCGAACCCTAACACTTGGCATCTTGT
Source organism: Nicotiana paniculata (assembly GCA_005239505.1). Taxonomy (NCBI): domain Eukaryota; kingdom Viridiplantae; phylum Streptophyta; class Magnoliopsida; order Solanales; family Solanaceae; genus Nicotiana; species Nicotiana paniculata. Next base: position 22,668 of record MDKI01283174.1, on the reverse strand, counting down.
GCCTCATTCAGGTAATAACAGCACGGACGACTTACGTGCCAATTGGGGTCATTTCCACACATATGGTAAGTACAACAAGAGTATCTATACTCGACAACAACAAGGAACCCTTAATCCGATAATAGTGCTTAATTGCGTGTATGCTTGTGCAAGTGTCCTAACATGATTCAACAACCAATAAGCATAAGGAAAGAAAAAGAGCGACACGTACATTGTTTTCTCACAATTTCCACACGAACAACTCACACAGTAAGTGTACCATTACACAATATCAACAACAGAGAATGCCCTCAGGCTAACACAAGTATCACAAACAATCCCTGACATAGCCCACCTTTTCTCGCCACGTGTGCAATAGTAAAGTATATGCCCGCCTTGTTTTTCCACACGGCATAAACATGTTTACACCTTGTCTCACCACATGCGCAACCCTCAATATTATATCCCGCCTTATCACGCCGCATGTGAAATATCAATAGTAAACACAGCACGACAGAAACCTCGTGCGAATCCCCATATCAACAACCGCACAGCAGAAACATCGTGCATCACCACAACAAGTACAACAGCAACAGTTCAAGATACAATAAATACATCAACTCAAGAACCTTCGATCACAAGATAGGCAAGACTAGTTCACGAGAAATAAACATAATAAGGAAAGCTAGGCATATTAAGAACCGCTCAACAAGGAAGGAAAATAGCATGTAACAGTCGCACCTAAATGCAGGGTTAACAACAAGAAATCAACATGAATCCGATAACTCTATGTACGGGCAAGTCAATTAAGGTATAGTCTATCCAAACTTCCTTTAAGGTCGGCAGTTTCAAGGGTATTCAACAGTTTCATTTAAGGACAAGCAACTTGAAAATAATCATAACCTCAGTTAAGACCAAACCATTATAGAAAGACATGAAGATAATTACAGTTAGAGATAAGCAGTTAAGAAAACATAGCATGACAGTAAAAGGAAATAAAATCCTCAGATAAGTCAATTAGGGGTCAAATAGGCAATGAGTGTTAATCCAAAAGTAAGAAATCCTACATTAAGCAAGTAAAGATGAAACTAGAAATTAGAAACTCAATCATGTCAAGAACAATTCATACTCGACGAATATAAGGACCTAAGATTCTTAAAGAGTCAACTTTCCACAAATAAGTCCGAGCACGCACTAGTCACCTCGCGTACACGGACTACAATCAAAATAGAAGACTCAAATCCTAAGGGGTAATTCCCTCACACAAGGTTAGGCAAGATACTTACCTCAAAGATGACAATCTGGTACTCTAAAATGGACTTCTCGGGTGAAAGGCCTCCAGACGGCTAAAAACCAACTTCAAAACACTCATAAAACTTATAAGAAACTATTCCGGATAATAAAGTTTTGATCTTTACAAAAATCTAAAAATCGACCCAAAAGTCCACCCACGCGCCCGTACCTCGGAACCCGACAAATTTTATAAAATCCGAACACCCATTCCAAAATGATTTCAACCATACAAAAATTACCAAGTTCCGATACCATTTCATCCCTCAAATCATGAAATTTCGTTTTTTGGGAATTTCTTCAAAAACCAACATTTTCCCCAACTAAAAACACAATTTAAATGATAAAAACAAAGATTAAATCATGGAATATATTTAATTCTAAGTGAAGAACACTTACCCAATCTAATTGCTTGAAAAACCCACCAAGAATCGCCCAAAACCGAGCTCTACAAGTCAAGATGTGATAAAAATGGTATAACCCTCGATTTGAGAATATATTCTGCCTACCTAGGTATTTGTTCATCGCAATCGCGTAGAAGGAAAATGGTTACTGTCCAAATTGTGCTACGTGACCGCGTATTGAACATTGCGATCGTGAAAGGAAAAAAATGTTGAGGCCAAGAACTACACTACGCGATCGCGAGAGATAATATGCGATCGCAGAAGAGGAAGGGGTAATCACAAGCTACTGTCGCTAAGCTACGCGAACACGAACAAGCATATGTGAACACGGATAACAGTGGACTAAGGTTATGTGATCGCTTACTCAGAGCCGCAAACGCGAAGAACAAGTTGGGGTTCCCAGTAAGGCTAACACTACGCGGTCGCAGACATTTAGAAGCGAACGCGTTGAAGAAGAAATTATATGTTCGCTATCGCAAAGCTAACTATGCGAACACGATGAAGGAAAATATGGTAGGTCTAAATTACATTACGTGATCGCAACTGGAACTACGCGATCGTTGAAGGGAGCATCATACACCAGAACAACAATTCAAAAATAGGAAAAATGACTTGTAGCCCATCCGGAACACACCCGAGATCCCCAGGACCCCGTCTAAACACACAAACAAGTCATATAACCTAACACGGACTCGCTCGAGGTCTCAAATCACATCAAATAATGCTGAAACGACGAATCACACCATAGATCGAACTTATGAACTTTCAAATCTTCAAACTTCTAAACTCGTGTTGAAACCTATCAATTCAACCCGGAATGACGCTAAATTTTGCAGACAACTCACAATTGACATCATGGAGCTACTCCAACTCTTGGAATCACATTCCGACCCCGATATCCTAAAAAGTCAACTGTGGTCAAACTTCTCCATTTCCTAGACTTCAAATTTTTCAACTTTCGCCGAATTGCCTTAAATTACTTTACGGACTCTCAAATTCAATTTCGGACGTGCGCCTAAGTCCAAAATCACCATACGGAGCTGTTGACATTACCCAAAACTCATTCCGGAGCCGTTTACACAAAAGTCAAAATTTTTGTCAAATTCTACTGCTTGAGCTTCCAAAACTAAAATCCTTCTTCCAATTTGACTCCGGATCGTCCGGTAACTGAATCCAACCATGCACGTAGATCGGTATACACAATGTGAAGTTGTTCAAGACCTTACGCCGCCGAACGGAGCTTAAATTCTCAAAACGACCGGTCGGTTCATTACATAATCATTAGTGAACTTAGAAAGTATATGTTTATTTTACAGAAATATGCAATGAAAAGTGGATGATGCACTCCTTGTGCACTAATAAATAGTTAAAGTATGATTTGCTCTTGTGCTGATGTATGGAGAAGTCACATGCACCAAAGGGGTGTCAACTGATACTCGTTCATCGAAAAATTACATTGTATAGCTCGGTAATTTTCTTTTAAAATATGTATATATACAATACAATAACATTTCTTGACTTGTTGGTTAGTTTGTTTCTTTATATTTTGACTTCCCTTAATAAAAATCACCCCAACTGTTGTTTTATTGTTTTCAAAAGTTCTCTCTGGCTTTCTGGACTTATTGTAAACACTGGGCGTTTCATAAATTTTAGGGGTATTAACCATACTGCTCATTGCTTAAGAGGAGATCATGCAGACAGGGGCGGATGCAGTGTGAAATTTATGGGTTCAATTGAACCTATAACTTTCGACGCGAAGTAAATATTTACGTGTAGAAGGTTATTAAAATCATAAAAATAATAGACATGAACCAATAACTTTAAAAATATAAGAGGTTCAATATTAAAAAATTTATGATTGAACTCATAGAATTTAAATCCTAAATTCGCCTTTGCAGACAGAGTCTGCGATTTTCTAAAGGAAAACTGTCCATATGGTAGTTAGTTGTGTCTTTGTCTACTAAAAGGCTTTCAATTTTTCACTGCTAGCCTTTGAAAACATTCTAGGAAAAGTTACCAACTAGACTGTTACGTACTCGTCTTATGTTGATCGAATATTACTAATAAAAAGTATACCATTTTTCATACAAATGTTTTGGTCCCAAATCTTTATTTTACCAAAGAAAGTAATTGAAGCTACCTATGGAAGGTTCTAGCGAACAGAGGTGAGGATATAACCAAAAAAATTCTTAGGCTGAACATTCTGGATTTGGGATAAATCTGTTGTTGGCAAGCTTTTGTGGTATCTTTGTAGGAAGAAGGATAAATTGTAGGTATAGTGCTACTTCAAGACCGAACAATAACCATTAATGGAACCGAAAAATAATTTTTGACTTATTTGTTTTGGCTTATCGGGATAACAGTTAATGAATAGATTGAAATTTTATAATTAACATATTAATAATTTAGGGGCGGATTACTCAATTTTCTTATCAGATAAAATCATTAAACTGTTAAGAATTTTTATATTTATACTTTTACTCTTGTTTATTGTTGCGGCCAAACGTATACGCAAGTATACGCGATCGTCAAATAATAAAGTGATAAGATAGAGTGTCGAACCCACTAGGACTTATGATTAACTATTAACTAAATTAGACTATCCTAATTATCTAAACAAGAATTAAAATTAGAATTATTTGTTTCAAATCTAATTAAAACAAAGAGAAAACGAATAATGAACTCTGAACAAAGGAATAGCAGATTTTTATGTTATCAATGCAATGAAAATGATCTAGGGTTATGGGTTATCTAACATTCCTATTGTATTCTTCAATTTAATTGACTAATTAATTTACCTAGTTTATTGGTTGACATGGTTAGTATTGCTCATAAGAATCTATCGAGTTCTTACTCGCCTATTCAAGTTAACCTAACGCCTATATGTCTATGGAATTAGAACTAGCAAGAACGCATTTTTAATTCCTATAAATCAACCAAGCAAGGCAATTAGGTATATGTATATCCTAACCGGTAACCCATTCCCCCATGCACAGGTTCAAGAACTTGCTCTATTAGCCATATATGCAATCTAGAATTCCCACTTTCGAGTTCAATTCTAGATTCGTGGATAGTATTCAATTGGTGATCAAGCAATCAAATAATTAAGTGCAAAATTGAATAAATAAATCAATATGATAAATCAATAAATCAAAATCAATATCCGAATTACAATAGTCATGAAAGAAACATAAAAATACTAAGTTTGGTGGAAGAAAAGATGAAACTCGGCCTCCACGGAGGCTCTGTGCTCTCCCTTCGTCAAAAATTTGTCCAAAGTTACAAAAATAACGTTCTTACTTGTATTTATACCAAGTAGGGTCGGGCCCGGACGAAAATACCTTTTCCTACGCGAAATAGGACTCTGGCTCTGTAAAATTTGCACAGGCGCGTTGCGCCGTGCCACGCGCTGCGGTAGTGCGAATTCGAAAAAATGCAAAACATGAAAGTTTTATCCCTTTTAAATATATTTCCAACAATATATTATGAAGCCCAAATGGAGTTCTGAGCGAAAAATTATGTGCATTTTACTAGACAATGCACCGTATGCCTGCTCGATTCTTCGTTTCGTTCTTAACTATCATCCGTTGATCCTTGAACACGATGCCAGCTTGATTCCTTGGGCTTTTACTCAGAATTAAAAGCTCCAAATAGCTCTAATTTATTCCATAACATCTACATAGCTCTGTATCACTCCTACAAGACATAAAACACACATTTAGCGCAAATTATTAGCGATTAGAGCTAAAAATTAATTAAAGTGCAGTAAATTAGAGTGTAATAAGTGACTAAAATACGTAACTATAACATATAATCAACACCCCACACTTAATACACAACCTTACTAAGCAACTCTCATAACTCATCAGACCAAGAATATTTAAAATAGACCAAGCACAAGAGTGTAACATCTTCACCTCAAGATTTGACTCAGAAGTACCACGCATTATTTAAAACTCACTCACTTACTCTAACATAGAGGTCAATGACAAAATTTTTCCTTCGTGAATCAAGTGCCCTCACACAACAAAAGGGAGTAGTTCCACACACAATACAATTTAAGAACAATTTGGAACTCAAGATAGAAAGAATTCACTCACTCTCAGAAATAACATTCATATGCCACAAAAGATGCACCATAGGCTTGCCCGACTCTACTAATCGAGCTCATTCAGTCTAGGATCAAGTAGGAGTTTAATTGGTTGTAATATAGGCTGCGGGTCGGGTATGATACATTCTGATATAATAGTGACTACACCTCCCTAAGCACTTTAATACATACACTTTAACATTTAAAATCCCACACTTATGTCAAACCATAACTCCACATTCACATCAATATATATTAACTTCATACTTCTTTAAGCACAATTACATCAAGAGTCACCAGTTATCGATGAATATTTGCACAACAATACAACTATTTTTTCTTTTTCTCTTCCAATTCAAGTGGCTCTTACCTTTTCAAAACAGTGCACCTTTCTCCTTATTTTATTAGTTCCACTCAAAAGACAAACCAACCTCCACTTTAACTTTTACAAAGTTCATAACAATTCAAATGCTCATGAGAGGTGAAAAGGTTCAAATAAATGGTCAATTCAACACAAATGGGTAACTCTTGTAATGTGGTTGCCAACGAAATAGGATTACATGCTCAAATGGGTTAACTATGATACATAACAATTAGGTGGGTAAACTATATATATCTGGCTCAACAAAGAAATGCCTATATCACTTTCAAGACTGAACAAAACTACTATTTCACTTTGCAAAAACACGAGGCAAGTTCTAGACACCAAATGCAATGCACAGAATAACACACAAATCTCATACACACATGGCACATAACTTACTCAGGATTGGACTCATCAAGAAACTCTAGTCAAAGCAGTTAAGCAAAGTTAAGATCATACAATTTAAGGTACTTATACAAGATTCAAAAACTGAGCTTAAGCGTCACAACTAAAGTACTCACTATTCTCAAGGCATAACAAAGTCAAGAGATATTGCTTCAATTCAAAATATAGCACACGATTTCCTATTTCTAACAAAATATTTTATACCCGGTTCAAACAAAACCCTTGGAAAAGAACCGCGGCACAAAGAAAATCCAAGGGGGAATTACTACACTACCTACAAAAAAAATCTTTTTGTCCTTTTTATTTAGACTTAAATCCCTCAAGAAAATTGTTTAGGAAATCCATCGTCGGAAAAAGTCCAATTTTTCTATTAAAAAAATCGATTTTTCTTTTTAAAAATAAAAAAATAAAGCTACTAAAACTACTACTACTATACTGCACCATTAATTCTACTAACTATGTAAATAATAATAAGAAGCTCCCTAACAATAAAACGATAAGAAACTAATAATATACTAATATAATACTGTACAAAGCACAAAGAATCTTCTACCCACACATAAAAGAGTGCAATGTCCCCAATGCACGACTATCGCAAAAATAACAAGGATGAACAGGAAACTCCCTGAAAGACCAATGGCCGACGCAATCACGGCTCACGAGGTACTCCGACTTTCCCCGGGCATGGTCCTTTGTGTGGGCACCCCACACTTAGTTCTCACCATCTAGCTCGCTTTTGCACTCTTCCATTGACTTTGCTTCCTATGCTTATAATCCTACAAAACAAAAATAAATACTACAAAATAATAAAAATAAACAAAAATAAAAGAAAACAATAAAGCTAGGTTTCCTCCCCACAAGCGCCTAATTTAACGTCACGACACGACTTGAACCACTTTTTGTCTCCATCTCGAACTTATGAATTGATCCCCCAATTTGGCTTCAAGCTTTTTGCTATGCTCTCGGGGTGGTGGGACAAATTTAATTGGGCCAAGCAACCAATATCTCATTCTACACTTCTTGGACTTCGGATGAGGTATGTAATTTTGTCTCTCTGGCACGATGAATTCAAGAATGTAAGAACCCCGTTCCTTGTCCATTGGCTCCTCCGAAGGCTCAAATGACTCTATTTCCTTATCATCATCCTAACAGAATGTTGAAAAATGTATGGAATGAGGACCAGAACGCCCTAACTCTAGAATTGTACTACTCTTTACATCCTCATATGTACGCACACTAGAGTCTTCAAATATAATATTATTTGCTACCTCGCATGACTCTAGTGTACTTTTCTTAACATGGGCATCATCAACAAAAATATACTCGAATGATTGACTCTCCACTTTTAGCTCCTCAATTTGGCGTATAAGATCCTTTTCAACTTCAGATAACTCATTACTATTTTGTTGGGCGTTAGACGCACCAGCGTTTGCAATCAATTTATCTCCCAAGCCGTGAATATCAGTGTCAAAATTTTCAATCTCTTGTCCCAATTCAACTCTTCCTTCTATAAAGTGTCTCATCCCATCAGTAATTTTCTCACGTTGAGCCTCATATATTTCTAACTTTTCAGCTTGTTCTACTAGCCATGTTTGGCTCAAAATCTCCACTTTTTCAAAATTTTCCTTTTGTTGGAACTCGCTCGCTTCATTCAATTCTTCCATATTAGCCTTCATTCTTGTGATTGCTACCCTCATTATTTTCGTATCGTTTTTGAGTTCATCCTGTTGCTCTGCTACTTGCCTCAGAATATCCCTAATATATACATCATAGTTTATATCCTGCACTTCATTGCCCCTATCAAACTCACAAACACTATTAGAAAAATCATAATAAGGGCTCAGCGAAGGATGAAAAGAATTAGGACAACCATACCAATGACCATCTTGACCACCACACATATTACAAATATCCCACTCAAAGGATTGATATTGTGCTCACAACTCACTCCCGGGACATTCTGACAATTTTTCCACCAATGGGGTCCTTCACAATATGGACAAGGATCATCAAAATAAGAATAACCATCATTCGAATAATTTCATTCCAGATGCCATGTTAAAATAAACAAAAAATACTAACTAAACTAAAACAAAAAAATGAATTAAAAAATTAAATGTCTAATCTAGAAAATTAGCTAATTTCCAAGTCCCCGGTAACGGCGCCAAAAACTTATTGCGTCCAAACGCACACGTAATATACACAGTCGTCAAGTAATAAAGTGATAAGGTAGAGTGTCGAACTCACGAGGACTTATGATTTACTATAAATAAATTAGACTATCCTAATTATCTAAACAAGAATTAAACTTAGAAGTGTTTGTTTCTAATCTAATTAAAATAAAGAGAAAATGAATAATGAACTCTGAACAAAGGAATAGCAGATTTTTATTTTATCAATGCGATGAAAACGATCTAAGGTTATGGGCTATCTAACATTCCTATTGTATTCTTCAATTTAATTGACTAATTAATTTACCTGGTTTATTGGTGGACATGGTTAGTATTGCTCATAAGAATCTGTCGAATTTCTACTCGCCTATTCAAGATAACCTAACGCCTATATGCCTATGGAATTAGAACTAGCAAGAACGCATTTGCAATTCCTGTAAATCAACCACGCAAGGCAATTAGGTATATGTCTATCCTAACCGCGAATCCATTCCCCGATGAACAGGTTCAATAACTTGCTCTACTTAACCCTATATGCAATCTAGAATTCCCACTTTCGAGTTCAATTCTAGATTCGTGGATAATATTCAATTGGTGATCAAGCAATCAAATAATTAAGAGCAAGATTGAATAAATACACCGATATGATAAATCAAGAAATCAAAATCAATATCCGAATTACAATAGTCATGAAAGAACCACAACCCTAGAACGTGAAGTTTTAGCTCCACATAGACATGGTAGCCAAACAACAAATCATACAAAGAAACATAAAAATACTAAGTTTGGTGGAAGAAAAGATGAAACCCGCCTCCACGGCGACTTTTTGCTATCCCTTCATCAAAATTTATTCCAAAGTTACAAAAATAACGTTCTTACATGTATTTATACCAAGTAGGGTCGGGCCCGGACGAAAATACCTTTTCCTATGCGAAATAGGACTCTGGCTCTGTAAAATTTGCACAGACTCGCCGCGATGAGGTAGTGGGAATTAGGGAAAATTAAAAGCATGAAAGTTGTAGCCCTTTTAAATATCTTTCCAAAAATATATTATGGAGCCCAAACGGAGTTCTGAGTGAAAAGTTATGTGCATTTTACTAAACAATGTGCCGTATGCCTGCTCGATTATTCGTTTCGTTCTTAACTATCATCCGTTGATCCTTGAACACGATCCCAACTTGATTCCTTGGGATTTTACTCAGACTTCAAAGCTCCAAATAGCTCTAATTTGTTCCGTAACATCTACATAGCTCGGAATCACTCCTACAAGGCATAAAACACACATTTAGTGCAAAACACTAGCGATTAGAACTCAAACTCAATTAAAGTGCAGTAAATTAGAGTGTAATAAGCGACTAAAAAAGTAATTATAACCTATCATCATTTATATTGTTTTATTATTTCTTTTATATAAATTACATTAATCTTAGGATGTGATGTATCGTTTTTGTGTGCAACAGTATTGAGAGTATATGTAAGACTAAGAAAAAGGCTACGCATGCTTTCACATTTCATTGTTTATATGTAGATCATTTATTTCTAACCTTGAAAAACAATTACAAAAATTCTGTTTATCAAATTTTAAGGTTGTGATATTGCTTTCTGTGACTATATATGAATCTGAACTAGATCCCATCGATAGCTATTTATGAATTCCACAGCAAATCTCCTTAATTTTCTCCAACATATTTGCTCAGCTAGACATCAACAGCTTCATTTGAAGTCTATTTGGTTTAGCGGATTGTTGCGACCAAACACACTCAGGTAAATATACGTGTTCGTCAAGTAATAGAGTAGTGAGTAAAATATCGTTCCCACAAATACTTATGATTAACTTTTGACTGATTCAAACTCAAATAACTTATCGATTCAAGAGCTTTCTCACAAAATAGATAATTTACTAATTTACTACCTAAAAACTATCAAGTAATGAGATACTAAAATCAACCACAACACTTAAACAATTTCGGATAACAATCAATAGGAGATAATATTCAGGGTCACGAGTTAGCTAACAACCGTGTTGCGTTTTTGGCTTAAAATGACTAATTGATTTATCTAGGTTGTTGAGTGACAGTGTTGATATTACTCATAAGAATCTGTTGAGCTCTTACTCTCCTATTCAAGCTAACTTAATGCCTATATGTCTATGGAATTAAGATTAATAAGAATGCATTTACACTTCCTGTATTTCAACCAAGCAAGGCAATTAGGTATATGTCTATCCTAATTGCGAATCTGTTCCCCGATGCCCGAGTTCAAGATCCTGCTCTATTTAATTCTATATGCAATCTAGAATTCCCACTTTCGAGTTCAACTCTAGATTTGTAGATAGTATTCCACTGTTAGCTACTTAGAAAAATAATTAAAACAAAATTAAATAAACAACCCAATATGATAAAATCAACTTCGTCAAATTAAACTTCAAATATCATTATTCATGTATACCCATGACCCTAGAACAATAAGGTTCTTAGCCACTCATGTTCATACAATCATCAAAATTAATGTTTACAAACATAAAATCAATGAATACAAGAGGAAGAATGGAAGAATCCCCTAAAAATCATGTCCTCTCCCCCAAAATAGGTTTAGGTTGGCTTTTATATGAGTTGGGGTCGTCTTGGGTTCGAAATAACCGAGTCCTAGTCGGAATAGGGCAACTTCACGATCCGAGCGTCCAGTGCAACGTGGGGCGCTGGCCCTGGCGCTCAACTTTTTTGGCTATTGGAAACTGCGCCACAGCCAGCGCCCCACGCTGGTTGTGGCCCTCAAAATTCACTTTTTGCATTTTTCTCCGATTTTTCTCCAATTCGCGCCATTTCGTCCCAAATTGCATCCGAAGATTCCTACACATAAAAATACCACAATTTAGCACAAATCATCATATTAAAATCTTAAATCTTCGAGACATGAGCAAAATGTGAGGCGATTTATATTAAAATATACATACATTAAGTCGATTATCAACACCCCACACTTAGACTCTTGCTCATCCTCGAGCAATGAAACTATAGTAACACCCCCAAAGCGTGATTAGCAATATGAAAGAGGACTTCACAATTAATCCAATCAAACACCCTACCTTTTGACTACAATCGATATTGGCAATTAAGCATGAACACATAATTTTCACATTCTTCCCGCTTTTAAATAGCCCAAGTATACTCAATGTTATTCAACCAACTCAATCAACTCAAGCAACCTCTCCACAACCACCTTACCTAAAAAGACAACTCGTTACCACTAAGCATCCTCAACTCACACACTCACCCAACACAAGTCACACATTAAAATATATCATTGAACATAAATTAAGGACATCACACAATTGAACAAAATTCACTCACTCTCATAAAGAATTCATGTGCATCCCGTGGTCGTAACATAAGCTTGACCGTAGTGTATATCTCTACTAATCTAAGCTAGCGAAATCTAGGATCAATTAGGACTTTAAGGTTGTAATGTAGGCTAAGGGACGGGTATGATACATTTAGGAACAATGACTAACCCTCCTAAGAAATTTAATACACTACACTCACAATTCAAGCGCAATTTCTTCTCAATACATATACACATGTCATACATCATAACTAACATAGTCCTCTTTTTCATTAAGCACCTCTATGGTTTCACTAGAACGAGTAATATTGATTAGGAGATGTGTGTCTTTCTATATTATTTAAACTTTTATTTGCTTTTTCTTGCAACATTTTTCTTTCTCTTTTTTTTTCTTTTTTCTTTCACACACTCCATACCTTGAAGTTCACAAGTTAGTGACCTTTATTCACAATTTTAGTGCACTTTAAGGGCCCTTCCATGGTTCCACTCAAAAGTCACTTCCCAATCTCTCACCTTACTTCTTTTAGCCACTAAGTGCTTTAGGAAGTAAAGGTTCAACAATCTAGAATTAGAAACAAACTAGGAGTACGGCTTGTAATGTGGTTGCCAAGGAAACGGTCTATAGGCTCAAAGGGGCTAGCAACGGGAAAATTTTATTTTTCAGTGACAAGCACCTTCATGGTCAAGCAAGAAACGCCTACGTCATCTCCTAGACTAGCATAAATTAATGATTTCGCGTTGATAATACACGGCGCAAGTTCTAGACTACACGGGGTAGCACAAAATATCAACAATCCTTACACACACATGACACTTGAATCACTCAAGACGGTTCTGTGCGACTCTCAAGTCAAGCAAGCATAGCAAGTTGAAAATTTTTAAGTAACAATGCACTAGGTGGCATACAAGTCAATCAACTGAGAAAAAAGCGTCAAAGAGTAGGCTACTTAATTTACTTGGGCGTTATAATTCAAATTATATATGCAGGAAGACAGAGCGCACGCCATAACTTAACTTGACAACACCAAACATATCAATAGGTACCTCAGAGCAATCTCAGTTTTCTCCCTTATCCTACTCCTAAGAACAAAAATATATAATAATAAATAAAAGAAAACTAAACTAGAATACCCGGTTCAAGCTACACCTTTGGAAAAGAACCGGTGTCGAAAGAAAAACCAAGGGATACTACCTAACTACCTAAAAATAAAAGAAAATCTTTTTGGTATTTTTAATCGGACTTTAATCCCTCAAGAAAATTATCCAACGGATCTATCGTCGGGCAAAGTCCAAACTTTTTCTAATTTTTTTTTCAATAGTTTAGCTAATTAGACTATGTTAATCATAAACTAACCTAAAAATTAATAAAGAAAACAAAACAATAACACTAACAAAGAAAGAATTTTTTTTTTATACAATTACACTCCAAGGAGCATTCCCCCACCCCACACTTAAGCAATGCATAGTCCCCGATGCATATAAATTCAAAATAGTGTAAGGTGGAAAGAACTCCCAGCTAGTCAGATGTTGCCTCCTCAGGGTGCCCACCAGCTGCGGTAATGAGCTCATCATCATCACCCAAGGGCACCAAAGCCAGTGGTCCCGTAACGTCATCATTATCATCCTCATCGTCTGATCCTTTGTGAGTGTTTTCATCCTCAAACATATGAATGGGACTACCTGGTGCTATACCCAACATCCCTTTCGAAGAATTGGAGAGATCATTCTGCAAGTGCTGGCGCCCCTCCTCTGACACCCCTAGCCTTCTAATGATAACATTGAGGGTGTTGTAAAGATACCTGTTGAAATTCTCGTCCCTCTCATTCCTAGAAGTTTGGGTGAGCTTGGATGTGGACTCTATCAAGGAAGTGATATCCAACAATGTTGTGGGCGCCTCCACCACCTCATCATAGCCAGGGTACTCCGGTACCCCGCGAGATAGCATTTATTGTGTCAGAATATTTCCAAAGAAGAACCTCTTGATCCTCCCTCCAAAATGGGTTCGGTCCATTTCTTCAAGCATGATCTCACCCACATTTAAGAGTCGCCTAGTCATCAAGAAGCAGATCACACACACTCGAGCTTGAGTGCCCTCACTATTATGCTCAACGAGCATTAATATTGCTTGCACAAAGTTTTTCCAGACCTTGGCCATTTTGTTGAAGTCGAACCGGAGCATCTTAAGGTGCGCATTCCCTTTAGTCCGGGTCCATTGCATTAGCATCAATTCCACAAAGTGTGTGACGTGTTGCTTAGTAGTGTGGACTCTTAACAAACTTGCGTAGCCGCTGTGGATTTGGGCTATCAACTCCCAAGAAGTTGCACAACGCTTCCCTATCCATAGGAATTTCCTTTCCTCGTACCCATGACTTGTCAAACCCCTCATTCCAATTGGCATATAATTCTCTCACCATGCTTAGATTTTCAGGGCTCGGACATTCAAGGAGTTTATCCATCTTCTTTTCGATCAACCTAGAAAGCACCTCGGGGAAGTTCCGTTCCAAGGCCTTCACATTTATCCCCATATCGGACACATATCTTCCATATGGCACAAAAGTATCATGCCATTTGAAGTCATCTTCCCAAACTAGTTCCACTCGATGTCGTGGTGGCCTCGTTAACTCGCTTGCAATTTGCTTTCCCTTGGCTTGTCGGGAGGAACTCTCTCCTTCCTTGCGTTTCTTTTGAGGAGGAGTAGTAGAGGAGGACTTTACCACCCCTTTTTCTTTAGCGGTGTTGTCACGAGCCATAACACCCTACACATGATAAACACAAAGATGTGAATGAATCAAAAAATATCGCCTAAGGTCATCATGATAGGCAAGATGACCTCACACTTAAAACTGAAGGCTATGTGTAATCAAATCATGATATTGATCCAATGTGCACCCATGTGTCATCACAAGGCTATAGGTACTCAGACTTCCCTATGCCATACAATTCAATTAATTTAACATGGTCATAACTTAACTATGGTGTAAGCATAACAAAGCTAAAGTCTACAATACTATACTAATTACAACTTACAAGATATTACAACAAACTACAATACCCCCCAAGCACCCCACACTTCGCCCAACCTCATATGCAATTACACTCGGCAACTTAGACTTCACTGGTGTTCAAATTTACTCTCTTAAGCATTTTAGCAAACACTTTGTGGGAATCAATTTTTCTCTTTTATTTCAACAATGGTGGAACAAGGTGGCCTCCCAAATTTACATGAAGTAGAGGGAATTATATATTACTACTTTAAACACATTCACAACCAAATTTTTCTCAAATTTCGTGTATAATCAAACCACTCATATTAACATCAAAGTATGTTTAATAAACCTAGGGGATTTGGGGATTGGGGGAGAAAGAAGACTACATACAAACTAAATAAAATTCCAAAATACAAAAAATAAGCATACCTTTGATTCTTGAGATTAAAGTGAGCAAGAAAAACTCTTGATGGCTTAAGTGAGGAGGCCAGAACACGGCAGAAGAAAATCGAGAGAAAAAGAAGGTTTTACGGCAGTAGTAACGTGAGAGGGAAAGGGGAGGGGTTTTGGGTTTTAGTTATTTTAATTTAGGTGGGAGATGGGTTTGGGTAATTGGGTATGGGTTGGGGTGTGTGTATATGGGTAAATAGGGTTGGGTTAATTGGGTTTGTTATTTTGATTAAACTAATAAAATGAAAAGAAGAAAGAAAAAAAAATTAAATAGGCATACCTGACCCGCCAGCCCTGCGCCCCACGCTGGGGCTGGCTTAGAGCATTATTGAGGTTCTGTAAAGTGCGCCCCAGCCAGCGTGGGGTGCTGACTTTGCTGATTTTTTTTTTATAAAATAATGACTACCCTAAAACTCAATACATATATTACATACACCCCACACCATTCTCACCTAAGATTTTTACAATTACAAAGAAAACAAAAAAAAAATATTAGTCTACTCTAACTAACCGGAAAAAAAAACTAAGCTAGGAAAGCAATAAAAGTTTCCTCCAACAAGCGCCTGATTTAACATCACGACACGGCTCAACATATTTTTAGGCATCGGCCAAGTCCACCGAGGTCTTGTGACGTGCAACGTCACCACCCCAATAATACTTTATTCTCTGGACATTTACTAAGAATGTAACGCTTGAACTCATATCATGCAGTTCCACCGCTCCATGAGTCCTTACACTTACCACAACAAAATGACCTGCCCAACGAGTTTTAAGCTTTCCGAGGAAAAGCTTCAACCTTGAATTGAACAAGAGAACTTCCTAAACTGGCTCAAACTCTCGATGTTTGATGTGATTGTCATGCCACCTCTTCGTCTTCTCTTTATACAATTTGGCATTTTCATATGCGTGCAGCCGAAACTCATCAAGCTCATTGAGTTGCAGCAACCTCTTCTCACCAGCTGAGTCCATATCCACATTTAGCCTTTTGATCTCCCAAAGCTTTGTGTTCAAGCTCAACGGGAAAGTTTCATGTACGGAGAAGTACCTATGGGAGTCTTGTACGCAGTTTGATATGCCTATAATGCGTCATCCAGCTTTCCGGCCCAGTCCTTTCTATTCCCACTTACCATTTTCTCCAAAATCTGCTTTACCTCTCTATTTGAAACTTCTACTTGACAAATCGCTTGGGGATGATAGGCAGTGGAAACCTTGTGCCTAACTCCATACTTTGCGAGAACATTACTCAGCAATTTGTTACAAAAGTGAGTTCCTCAGTCGCTTATCAACACTCTTGGAGTCCCAAAACGCGTGAAGATGTGCTTCTTTACAAAGCTTACCACTACCTTTGCGTCATTAGTAGGAAGAGCAATGGCATCCACCCACTTAGAGACATAGTCGACCGCCACCAAGATGTACCTGTGACCATTAGAATATGGGAACGATCCCATGAAATCAATCCCCTAAACATCAAAAAGCTCTACTGCCAGAATGTTTTGTAGAGGCATCTCGTGCTTCTTCGTGATTGTTCCGGTTCGTTGGCACCTGTCACAATTTGTAACAAAGGTATGTGCATCCTTGAACAATTTTGGCCAATAAAAACCTGATTGTAGAACTTTTTGGGCGGTTCTATCCCCACCGTGATGACCTCCATATGGCAAAGCATGGCAGTCATGCAGTATTGCATTCATCTCTTCCTCAGGAACACAACTTCGCACCAACTGATATGCACACTGCCTATATAAGAATGTCTCATCCCATATGTAGAGTCTCACATGATGTAAGAATCTTCTTCTATTGTCAGGTGTCAATTTTGGTGGCATCAGCCAACTTGCAATAAAATTCACATAATCTGCATACCATGGGTCTTCACCGGAGGTGACTGCTAATAACTGCTCTTCGGGAAATGTTTCTTTGATTGACCCTCCTTCAGCTACATGGCTCCGATTTTCTAATCTGGACAAGTGATCATCCACTTGATTCTCTGTCCCTTTTCAATCTCGGATCTCTAAGTCAAATTCTTGCAAGATGAGGACCCAAGGTATCAGCCTCGACTTGGCGTCTTTCTTTTCAAACAAGTATCTGATATCTAAATGATTTATGTAGACGATGACTTTGGTTCCCACTAGATAGGTTCTGAACTTGTCAAACGCCCACACCATTGCAAGGAACTCTTTTTCAGTAACTGTATAATTCATCTGAACTGGATTCATAGTTTTGCTCGCATAATAAATGGAGTGAAAGATTTTATACCTTCTTTTGCCCCAGAACAGCTTTGATTGCTCTATCACTTGCATTACACATCAATTCAAATGGTTGTGCCCAATCTGGGGCGATGATAATTGGTGCAGTCACCAACCTTCCCTTTAGCTCCTCAAATGCTTTTAGACATGCATCATCAAACTTGAAGGTGACATCTTTCTCAAGAAGCCTGCACAAAGGAGAAGAAATTTTTGAAAAATCTTTAATGAAACTACGATAAAAAACTGCATGGCCCAAGAAACTGTGAATTCCTTTGACGGAAGTCGATGGGGGAAATTTTTCAATCGCTTCCACCTTTGCTTTATCCACCTGCAACCCATTTTTGGACACCTTGTTCCCCAAGACTATACCTTCACGTACCATGAAATGGCAACAAGGTTTGTCTCTTCACACCTAGCAAGCACTTTATCAAGGTTTATTAAACAATTATCAAAAGAACACCCAAACACAAAAAAATCATCAATGAACACTTCTACAAAACTTTCAACCATGTCAGTAAAAATAGCCATCATACACCTTTGAAAAGTCGCAGGTGCATTGCAAAGACCAAAGGTCATTCTCTTGAACACATATGTGCCATAGGGACACGTAAATGTGGTTTTCTCTTGGTCCTTTGGGGCTATAGCAATCTGATTATACCCCGAGTAACCATCCAAGAAATAGTAGTATTCTTTGCCAGCTAACCTATCAAGAATTTGGTCAATTGTTTACCTTGAAAATGGTTTTAACAATTATATGATTTGTGGTTCTAAAAATATGTGATTTATTCTAATACTAGTTAATAAATCAAGAAATAATAAGTGTAAGTAAGGAAAATACGATAGCCAAACCACTCTTGTCATATAATTGGGGCCTCGAGCTCGCTGGAATCGGGGACCTTGAGGTCAGATAATAGGAATAAATGAAGAACAATAAAGCTGAGAAATAATGTTGAGAACGTTAAACGAAAAAAGTAGAGAATGTTCTATTGTAGTGAATGTTGTATCTCAGAAAGAGATTGGGGTCCCCTTTATATAGGAGGAGAAAATTCCAACATAGTACATCTCTAATTATGACAAAGAATTCTATTGGTACAACTTTATCACGTCCTAGTACAGACTTGTACTATCTCCTGCAGACTTTACCAGCTCTAACCATATGTCCTTGGGAGTTTCCCGCCTTTCCATGACGATCATTGATTTTACACTGCTTCGAGGTAGGCCATGATGGGCCTTCGATATACTTTCTTGAGGTATGAACTTGGGGGTCGAACTTCAGAATCTACTTCGAGCCTCTCGAGATCGGACTTGAAATGCCATAGAGGCCTCGTCCCGATATCGACCGTATACATCAATAAAGGGGAGGGGAAAGTGGTCTTTCCGGGTGACATTGTTCAATTTTCTATAATCTATGCAAATTCTCCACCCAATGATAGTTCTTGTAGGAATTAAGTCATTATTTTCATTAACCACTACAGTCATCCCCCCTTTATTAGGCACGCATTGAACGGGGCTTACCCATTTGCTATCAGAGATTGGAAATACAATACCTGCATCAAGCCACTTAATCACTTCTTTTCTTACCACCTCTTTCATGATTTAGTCGGCATTGTTGCTCTACACTTGGCTTGTGTTCGTCCTCCATGAGTATTTTATGCATGCAGAAAGCTGGACTAATGCCTTTTATATCAGACATTGTCCACCCAATTGCTCATTTGTGCTCACGTAGCACTCTCAATAGCTTTTCTTCCTTCAATTTAGACAAGTCAGAAGAAATAATAACAGGTAAAGTGTCAGAACTTCCCAAATAAGCATATTGAAGGTGAGGGGGTAGGGGCTTAAGCTCCAGTCTTGGAGCTTCTTCAATTGACGGCTTTGGAGGCGGCCCACTTGGCCTATTCAGGGGATCGAACGGGTGTATTCCCTGCATGTAAGCACATGATGCATGTAGGACATGCATCATCTTCTCAACCTCATGATCAATCATCATGCTATCGAACAACATGAGTGCTTTTTCTAGAGAGTCGTTTAGATATACACTCGTGTCAAGAAGTTGCTCATCCACCTCCACAACAGATATCATAGAGAGCTCCTCATAGTGGCGGGGAAGTTGGATTGCTTTGTAGACATTAAAGACTGCTTCCTCGTTGTCCATCGTCATAATCATTTTTCCCTCTCTCACTTTTATCATTGCATCACCAGTAGCCAAGAGAGGACATCCCAATATGATTGGAACTTGTTCATCAGCCTCAAAATGTAGAATGATGAAATCAACTGGGAAGATGAATTTCCCAATTTTCAGCAGCACATCTTCAATCACTCCTTCAGGGTAGGCTATGGACCTATCAGCTAATTGCAAAATCACAGTGGTTGGTCTTGGATCTCCCAGACCCAATTGCTTAAACAAGGATAATGGCATCAGATTTATGCCCCAAATCAGAGCACGACACACGTCAATATTACCAATTTGCACAGGGATGGTGAAGCTGCGAGGATCCTTAAGCTTTTGAGGAAGATTTTTTTGGACCCTTGAAGTGCACTCCTCAATAAGTGCAACTGTCTCGAACTCAGTCAATTTCCTCTTGTGAGCCACTAATGTTTTATGTACTTATCATACTTTGGAATTTCATGAAGTACATCCACCAATTGAATATTTAATTGAACCTGGATCAAAATAGAGTGAAATTTGTTGAACATGCGATCATCATTCTTTTTCTGTCTGGGGAAAAGGTGGTGGTGGCCTTGCAGCCTCCACTAGCTCTGAACCTGCATCATTTTTCTTTGACTCGTGTATTGCCTTAGGGATCAGCTCCCCCTCAGATATAGGCTTGTCCTTTTTCTTCTTTGACACTTCCTCTAGTTCCCTCCCATTTCTAAGTGTAAATGCATTAACTTGAGGGTTCTTCTTCGTATCACTAGGAAGAACGCCTGCAGGTCTAGTATTTTGATTTGTTGCTAACTGCCCCATTTGCCTCTCAAGATTTCTGAAATCGGTCCTGAATTGTTGATTGTCAACTAACAACTTCTTTGGCAAGTCATTCGTACTCTGTTCTGTTTTTTGGGGTGGCTTCTAAGGATGATTGAAATTTCCTTGGGGCCTATACTGATCCTGATTCTGTTGATTTTTGCCCCATGAGAATTTAGGATGATTCCTCCAATTTGGATTGTAAGTGTTCCCATATGGTGCATGCTGATTCAGTGGACCTCTTCTCTGTTTCCCCGCATAGCATATAGATTCAGGATTTGTAGGGCACATGTCACTCATATGATTGTCACCACATAGTTCGCAAAAAATAGACATCTGTTGTACATGTTGCATCTGTTGTGTTTGTTGCATTGTCATTCTGTTCATCTGATTTGCCAATTTTGCAATATCTGCTCTCGTTGCTGAGAAGTCATCAAGCTCAATCACCCCGGCTGCCTTTTGGTTAATTGCTCTTCTTGCGTTCCCATCTCCTTGCCAATTATGATCATTAGCAGTGAAGTTATTTAGCAAGAGTTGAATTTCATTGTACGACCTGGCCATGGAACTATCCCCTCAAGCTGAATCAAGATTCATCTTTGATGCCTCGTCTATCCCATCAACAAAAGTGTGACCCAATACCTCATCAGTTTGACAATGATGTGGGCAGTCTCTGAGTAGCTTCTTGTATCTTTCCCAAGCTTGACGAAGTGTCTCGCCATCCCGTTGTTGGAACCCAATAATTTGGCTCCTCAGTGATTTTGTCTTCTTAGTAGGGAAAAACTTGATTAAGAATTTCCTTGACAAATCATACCAAGTGCGGATTGAGTTCGCGGGCTCCTTTTGCAACCATTCCTTAACTTCCCCCATCAGTGAAAAGGGGAATACTGTCAGCCTGACATAGTCCTTGGAAACGTTTGGATAATTGTAAGTGTCCGTAATTTCCAAGAAGTTCTGAATGTGCCTCTGCAGGTCTTCATGAGATAGACCAACATATTGTCCTATGGACTGAATCAGTTGTACCATGTACTGTTAGAGTTCAAAATGCCCCGTGATATCAGGTTTCACGATAGCCTGAGTCATATTAGCAAGATTGGGACTTGCGGCTTCTATCACCGGACGCTCTTCATTACCTGCCATCTCTATTAGATGTGGTTGAAGTATGATGTCCAACTCTCTTTCTATTCTTGTTCTAGCTTCAACTTCCTTCCTCACTCTATGGAGTGTTCGTTCAATTTATGGGTCAAAGGGAAGGAGGTTGTTTGCGTTTCTACTCCTCCGTATTCAAGAGAAGAGCCTGCATTAACACAAACAAGGCAGACTGAAAATTAAAACTTGAACAAATAAGTAATAAAAGCTTAACTCAGTCAAGTAACTAATTTCTAAGTCCCCGGCGACGGCGCCAAAAACTTGTTGCGATCAAACACACTCACGCAAGTATACGTGGTCGTCAAGTAATAGAGTAGTGAGTAGAATATCATTCCCATGAAGACTTATGATTGACTTTTGACGGATTCAAACTCAAATAACTTATCGGTTCAAGAGCTTTCTTATAAAATAGATAATTTACTAATTTACTGCCTAAAAACTATCAAGTAATGAGATACTAAAAATCAACCACAGCACTTAAACAATTTCAGATAACAATCAATAGGAGATAATATTCCAGGGTCACGAGTTAGCTAACAATCGTGTTGCATTCTTGGATTAAAATGACTAATTGATTTATCTAGGTTGTCTATTGACAGGTTTGATATTACTCATAAGAATTTGTCGAGCTCTCACTTTCCTATTCAAGCTAACTTAATGTCTATATGTCTATGGAATTAAGATTAACAATAATGCATTTACACTTCTGGTATTTCAACCAAACAAGGCAATTAGGTATATGTCTATCCTATTTGCGAATCCGTTCCCCGATGCCCAGGTGTGAACAACTATTTTTTGACCACACCCAAATTCTATACTATTTTCGATGTAAATATTA
>ML325085.1:0-47658 GCA_005239505.1 Nicotiana paniculata | reverse complement strand
CACAAGTGCAGAAGTGAATCAAGAACTGAAAGCAAAATTCCCAGAGATTTTGCAAGCAAAATTGCTGTCCGATACAAAGGCTACAGACCAGCTAGAAAAACCATTTCCATCTGTTTGTCATTGAGTCTAGTTGGTTGTAGTAGGTGATTTAATATGGTATTATTTCAGCTTTCATAGAAGCAATTGTAATAGGTACACATTGTTCAAGTTAGAGTTAACTTGAAGCTTGTAGAAATTAGCTAGAGGCTAGTTACTATGAAGGGATTAGAGTTAGTCCTAGAATTACAAAAGAGTTTATTTTGTAAGTCCGTTTGGCTCAGAGTTTTAGTGAAGAGTTTGAGCAAATCCTACTGAGGAGTAGGTCGTGGTTTTCTCACCTTTTGAGCCAGGTATTTTTCACGTAAAAATCTATGTGTTTTTACTTTACTGCTTTTATTATTCCGCAACAGTAGAAGTTGGAACACCAAGATGAACCAGGTTCTTCTAAAGAGACAACACTCGAAAAATTGGATACCACACAAATTAACCTATCTTCTTGTGTAGTATTGACGTCTAAAACATCAGGACGCATAGGGTAAAAGTTAGGTGCTGAATCATAACGGTGCAGACATGAGATCATGTGTAAAACCTAGGAAGTGCAACGAGTTATTTTCAGATTGAACATAAATTCCATTTCTCACGAAAAGAAAGAAGAATTGAAGCATAACTAAAAGAATCATCTTTTAGGTACAATCCAAAAAGAAACGAATCACTGCTGATGAAATAAAAAGATATTTTCTTGCAAATAGGACCCTCAATTACCAATATAAGGTAGACAACGAACAATTTTTTTGTGTACTATATAAATAGCCCACTAGTTTTTTAGAATTCTATGTGATATAGTATTTAATTAGCTGGAGAAAAAAAAAAGAAGCCATCTCTCTTCTTGAATCTGATTATTAACAGACCAAGAAATTCAGAACCCAACTTGTGTATTCTTAGCTTTAACACAAACCTCCAAATTCTTGGCTGTGTTTTTTGCATAGAGCCAAAGATCATTACATAATGGCACATGCGTGCTTAAAATTTCTCCATCTTGTGTATATATATATATGCATGTTAGCACCAAAGTGATCCAGAGATCTCGATCGTGTTCGAGCCTTGAATATGGAGTCGCTTCTTTTAGGAAGTTTTATCCTCAATATTGGACTTTGTGATACGAATTCGGACGTAGTCGAACTCCAATAATACGGTTACTGAACCAAAAAAGTAGAAAAAAATTCTATCTTTGATTAATTTTTCAGTATAATAATTACTGTGCCTCAATCTCAAACAAGTGGGACGGCTATAATTTTCATTGTTCGTATCACTCCATTTTTGCCCCTTTTAATTACTCAGTAATGGTTTAGTTCTGATTTTGGTCTTTCTCTTCACTCATAAAACACTTGATATTGATCCACTGGTAAAAACAATTAAAATAATTAGCCTTGTTGCTAGCGGATTTAGTAAAATTAAAAAAGATGATCATAATAATCTCAGTAACTCAATTTGATGCATTATCTTTCGAACTCTCGGAAAACAATTGTAAATATAAAGACAGATCCAGGGATTTAAACTTAATACATTGAACGTTTAAGGTTTTAACTATTCAATCTACTTGCACTTTTAAAAATATGATTTTAAAATTAAAATGATTTTAAACTTTAATATTTATTAAACTTTTAGTGATTTTCAAATATTCGTACATTTGTAATACACACATAAATACATATATCACCACTGAGAGGTGTGGTAGGATGATTAGAATCTTTATATTTTATAGATCTCGAATTTGAGCTCTACGAATAGAGAACTAACCTTCCGATAGGGAGCAATTTACCTTCCTTAATGTCCTTACCAAGCGCAGATACGATTAATTGAATTAGTGAATTTTAAATACCTAACTATTAAACTAAAGAAAAAAACCAAAAAACCAAAAATGCCAGCAGTGCAAGGACTGAGACTGGAAAAAGAAAATTGCTGAATAAACTAAGATATAAATCTACTATTTCAACACTATAAATACATCCATGCATTCACGACACTTCACCAAGAAAAACCACTTCTTAAAATCAAGTTTTTAATTAAAAGAAAATGGCTTCCAACAAGGTTTTCTCTACTCTTGCTCTTTTCCTTACCTTTAACCTAATTTTCTTCACATTTGTTTCTGGTTGTGGAACTTGTCCTAAACCAAAACCACCCCCAAAACCAAAGCCTTCTTGTCCTCCACCTCCATATGTTCCAAAAGAGGAAACTTGCCCAATTGATACGCTAAAATTAGGTGTTTGTGCCAATGTTCTTGGATTGGTTAATGTTGTTGTTGGTTCACCACCTGTGAAACCTTGTTGTAGTCTTATTTCTGGACTTGCTGATGTTGAAGCTGCTCTTTGTCTTTGTACTGCTATTAAGGCTAATGTTTTAGGCATTAATCTTAATGTACCCGTCTCATTGAGTTTGCTTCTTAATGTTTGCTCCAAAAAGATGCCTTCTGGCTTCCAGTGTCCTAATTAAAGGACAGTGCAGTTCAGTGCACAAAGTATCATGCACTCGCTCACGATCCGGAGAAGAATTAAAAATTCAAAGTTTATCTCATATTATTTGTATTTTCTTGGAGGGGTTTCTATTTTTCATATTTACCTTTTTTTTTAATTTGTTTTTTATTGGGTGGGGGTTACTATTGAGATGAAATTTGTGGCTTGTGCTCAAGTATTGGTAAGTGTCTTATTTGCCAATCGAAGTTGTTTATTGTGTTGAGATTCCAATTTCTGTTCTTGGAAAAATAAATTCCAGTTTTTATTCAGCATATCATATTGTTTTCAATGTGTAATTTGAGTTGAAAGGTCTTTTTATTTTCTTCAATAAATAGTGGCTTTTATTAAGTGGCACTTCACAGTTAAGTTGGTTTGTTTCTTGTATTTAGATTCTTGGCCTCATTACTTCCTTAACATTATATCATATTCCACAGTAAAATATTCCAGCAGTTTCAAATTTTCCTTTGAAAATAAATATTCCTTATACATATCCGTTAATTAAATCAATCCAATATATACAAGATAGATGTTTTCATATACATATTAACAATTAAATCATGAATAAGTAATATGTTTTCTTTTCAACTTTTAATTGCTAAGTTAAACTGTTTGATTAGAATAAACACCAAGTACGAGTAAGTATTTACTCAAATATTATGGTGCATAACATAATCAGATTGTTTGCATTCATTATATCCTAATTCCTAGGAGTAATTTAGAAGAATAAATATATGTTTATTATTATATATAACATTAACCATGCACTAACAATTGAAGTGTACGCTTATGGATAACCATATATAGTATGAGAAGGCTCCATTTTGGATTTGTGTAATTGTTCGAATTTTGGGGATACGAAATTAAGAAGCTATAGGAGGAACATAAATTCAAATGAACCTCAATGAATAACTGATTTTGGATCTATGTTGGGTTGATTTAATTAGCTTAGCTTTGTTATTTCACTGAGATTATGTGGGCGGTTATTTGGGTTAATTCTTCAAACTAATAACTGATAATTAAAGTGGTGGATATTTTCTTTGTGGGATGGATATAATTCCCACCTTTAATCAGATGTCTTGAATTTGAGTCCTAGAAATAATTTTTTTCGTAATAGGAGCGCTTCTCCCTTTAATGCGTCTTATGCGGTACGAATCTGGATTTGACCCTAAAATGAATACCGAACACTGGCTGGAAAACACAAACTACGGATAAAGACTCATATCTTAGTTTGCAATTAAATTCTCTAAGTCAGCTGAAAATTTGAGGACCACAGCAGTTGGGGAGATCTCAACTCTCGTCGCTCTTGTTTCTATCAGAGTTGTGCAAGGTTTGAATAGCATGAGATTATTTTGTGATCATATTAGTTCTATTACTATTAACCCACATTTTAGTTTGATGTTCACACACATATATATATATATATATATATATATATATATATATATATGTAAAGTTGTATCTACTATTTCTTTTTATGTAGCCAACCATGTTCAAACGTGACCCAAACGGAATAAAGTAGATACAACTTTGTCTCCCTCCATGCCCCATATATAGCTGCAAGTACTTTGCTATCACATGGTATGATCCTTTATCCTTGTATAATTCTAATAGATATAAGTTAAAGTGTTAATAATAAGACTACTGTTTACGTGTAAAATGATATAGTTAAATTTATAGCGTAATTTCTAGATAAGCGAATCGATTCGACCCAAAAATAATTAATAAATAAGAACGAAAAAAAGATTAACGAATGAAATTAAAGGAGATAACAAGACCGACTTAAGACTTAGCTTTTCAGATGACAAGGGTGAATGCAGTGTTCAAATGTTAAAATTGAGCGTAATATCATAATAGATTATAGCTTTTCTTGTACAGAATGTTTCATGCCCCACAATAGATGTTAATTCTCCTATTTATAACTTACTTAGGGAGACAAGATCCTAAAAATCAAACCCCTCTTGAGTGAGATTAAAATCGCCATTGATGGGTGCATAACGACTCGCTTTGAACGTTGATAACTTCCGTAACGGCCGGTCATTAAATGTTATCCGATATCAAACCTTTGAATCTTTATTGTTAGTCATACTCTCTTCGGGATTCATCCAGCACCAGTCATGCACTTTACATTCGGTGCCAGTTGTTTGATACAAATATAAGTTTACCCCGTACAACTACAATATCTTGGTCTATGCATAATTGCATATAGACGAGACACTAGATATGATCAATAGAATGGAAAATGGCCAAAATATCCTTATCGTTTGGTAAATGATTTAAGATTACCTTTCATACCCACTTTTTAGTTCGTAAATACATATATTTATTTTGTGGCTTCAAAATATCCTATGACAAACGATTGACTAGATGAGACGTAAATTTGAAACGTATCAGCTTATAATTGGTTCATATGAATATTTATTAATATCCAACTAATGACCCGCACCACCCAATTGGAATGACCCATAATACTTTTTCATCAAAGCTGGCTAAAATTAAAAATATAATGCTAAGAACCCTACGGGTAAAATTACCTCCCATCAATCACTAAGGATAGAGAGACAAAACTTGAACAAAATATAATTGTATATTTGTTTTTGGTATTTCGAAAATCGACTTCAAGAAAGATGCTATCAAAAATATAATTGATTTTCTAGGTTTAGAATGACGAAAAATATTTTTCAAGAAAATTAGTCATTTTTTGATGTTTGGTAACGAGAATTCTTTTTTCACCAAGGGAGAAAAATGACTTTCTCACTTGGTGTAAGTCATATCTCAATTCTTGAATTCATATCACTATTTTAAGTTATTTCCATCCAATCTTTAGACTTTATTAGGAATATTAATTTTTTTTGGTTAAACAGTCAAAATTTTCATTTAACCAAGTATAGTATGTACAGTCGCTGGCTGTTGGACTCTAGAGCTAGTCCAATTATAGAATTAACAAACACTTTTTATCTACTACTTCTCATTTACTTACTATCTCTACTTATACTATACACAACTAAGCAGGGTAGTTGCTCAATCTTTCTAACTCCTTGTGCATTTGGATTCAATTTGCCCTCGTTGGTGCAACTCTAGTACAATATTCTTCAACCTCTAAGAGCTTGATATCATCTTTCCTTAAAATCTTTGTTGGTTCCTCTCTGCCCAGACATGGTAGACCACGATTGCAAACAGGAAGCCTAGCATGTGTGCTCGAACTTTGCAGGTACCCTACCTCGTAGGTAGAGTATTAATTTTTGGTATTTTTACCTTCCTATACACTATTTGAAACTTTATTACCCTCCCTACTCAAGTTTCAATTTAATTACGTAGGCATTACCAATTATATACATTTTAAGAATNCCCCCCCCCCCCCTCTCTCTCTCCATCTCTCTCAATCTCTAATTTTCTGTTCTCCCCAATTTTTCTTCCTCTGATGTCCTCTATTTTTTATCCTTTCATGTTGTATATATTATGGAATTCATCAATGGATTTCAATCGTTTTACTATAGAGTTTTAACTTAGTAATTTCTTTTCATGTTGCACAATAGGTTTTCAAATTGAAATTGTCAATCAATAAATTTTGAAGGTATTTGACTCTCCACCATTGACAACCATTAAAAAGATTTAAAGCTTTGAATTCGAATTTGAGTTTTCAAAAACCATTATTTGTTTGGATTGTGTGTTGTTACAAACAACTAGAAATATTGTTTTGAGTTTATATCTCAATTTTGAGGGTGTTTGGTGAAGATTAGACTTGATTTTGGCTGAATTTCAGATTGAAACTCGAAGAAGAAGAAGAAGATGAACACATGACATAAAATATACTTACGAAATCGTAGTAAAGTTGTAGTATAATTGTATGTAAATTGTTTTTTGTTGTAGTTATATATTTTTTTTATTTGAATGTTGTATGAAAGTTGAAAAATAGTTGTATAATGTATGAATCGTTGTATAAAATTTATATTTAAGTTATCAATATAATCTTTTTACATAAAGTTATTGATATTTATCAAAATTGTATTAAGAGAGAAACTTTTGATTGGAATTTTAGAGAGGAAGAAACACACACCACATACAAAATATATACAAATCAGATATAAAATATAAAATTGTATAAAATTTGTATGAAAATTGTATTTAAGCTGCATGGTGTAGTAGATGTATTTTAACTGGGTAAAATAATGTATGAAAATTGTAGATAAGTTATAAATAAGTGTGTATACGGTCAAAACCAGGCTCGTTCGATTTTATATGGTTAATCGAGACTGGGGCGGCAGACCAAGGTTCAACCTCGAGTTATATCAGGTCGTGACATGAAGATATATTTCCGAGATCGTGATTTGGGGACCGATCGAGATCGATACCGAGCATGATTGAGCGAGATCGAAGGAAGCTTGCTAAGTCGAATAACGGAAAGCTGGGATATTCGTGAGCGGACACGGGTCATGACGGAAATCTCGGCACGTATCAAGCCAAAGTCGGTTGATTAGCCAAGCAGGAGATCTCTTTCTGTATTTAGAATTGTACCATAAGTAGAATTCCTCTATTATATAAAGGGGGTTCTAATCATTTTGTAAACATCATCTTCATGCATAACAAAGAAATATATATAACATATCCTTAAACCACTTATAAATTTAATTGTTATCTAATTTTAAGGGTAAACAATTTGGCGCCCACCGTGGGGCTAAGGATAATGGTGATTGCCTGGTACTAATTTTTGTAACACACACTACTTTATACTTGTTCCTTTAAGTGTTTTTGATTCCAGGATCAGCATGTCGAACTCTTAAGCAGCACCCACACACATCGACAATGGCCTCGGTTCCCATGGCGAAAATGACAACATAGCCACCCCAGGGAACAAAGTGCCTCAGGTTTAACTCGAGGGAGTATCAGTTGCAGACCCCATCGACGTCAGTTCCCATGTTTCCCAAATTGCAAATCTGAGCATCGACCTCGAAAATAGAATCCGTAGAGACGTTCGATCAACCAATCAGAATGCACAGGGAGGCGAAGACGGAGGAATCAGCCTTCGAGTAATATTTGAAATGTTGCAAGCTCAACAAGATTCAATAGCACAACTCCAAAATCAGAACCATGCATCGAGTAGAGTCGAACACGAGCCATCACGGTAGTTGTTCACACGGCCGAACTTGTGGCCGGATGGTCAAATGTGAATGAATCAGGTACCGACCCTGCTATCATGAAAATGCTCGAGGAGCTGACAAAGTGAATTGAATCAGGGGAGAAGAATATCAAAGAAAATGATAAAAAAGTGGAAACGTACAATTCCCGAGTTGATCAAATTTTGGGGGCACCACTGATTTTGAAGGGTTTGGATTCAAAGAACTTCGTGCAAAAGCCCTTCCCCCCAAGCATGGCACCTAAGCCCATTCTAAAGAAATTTTGTATGCTAGAAATTCCCAAGTATAATGGAACTACCGACCCCAACGACCATGTCACTTCTTACACATGCGCAATTAAGGGGAACGATCTAGAGGACGATGAGATCGAGTACGTACTGCTGAAAGAAATTCGGAGAAACCTTATCAAAGAGGGATATGATATGATACCATAATTTTCCACCCAAATCCATTAATTCCTTTGACATGCTCGCAGATTTCTTCGTTAAAGCACACGCTGAAGCCATAAAGGTCGATACTAGGAAGTCGGACCTCTTCAAAGTGAAACTGAAAGACAACAAGATACTCAGAGAGTTCGTATCTCGGTTCCAAATGGAATGTATGGATCTACTGCCAACGGCAGATGATTGGGCCGTTTAGGCTTTCACTCAAGGCCTAAACATACGATGTTCGGTAGCCTCACAACAGTTAAAGCAGAACTTGATCAAATATCCAGCTATAACCTGGGTTGATGTGCATAATCGGTACCAGTCAAAGATCGGGGTCGAGGATGGCCAGTTGGGGGATCCTTCTAGGTCCGTTTATCCATACAGGTCCATCAGCAGAGTTCAAAGGGATATTAACCGGGAACCACATTCAAGCAGAGATCGATATCAACCATACAGTGGATATCGGAGAAAGAACAAGCCTGAGCGCAACCCCGTTCGAAGTGATAATCTAAATGATCGAGGTCAGAGATCTCGAGGGCTCATGAGCAAGACCGGTTTTGATAGAAATGTCGATCCCAAAGAAGCACCTCAGCTAGAATACAACTTCAACATTGATACGTCGGCCATCGTATCAGCCATCGGGCGTATCAAAGACACTAGATGGCCTCGACCTCTACATACTGACCCGGCTTAGAGAAACCCTAGTCAAATGTGCAGGTACCATGGCACCCATGGCCATAGAATAGAAGATTGCAGACAACTGAGTGAGGAAGTAGCCTGGTTGTTCAACGAAGGGCATCTTCGAGAATTCTTAAGCGATCGGGCTAAGAACCACTTCAGTAACATGGATGCAAACAGGAAGAATGAACAAGCGAAGCCACAACACGTAATTTACATGATTGTTGGAGGGGTCGATATTCCACAGGGACCCATATTTAAGCACACTAAGGTGTCGATCACGAGGGAAAAAAGAACTCGGGATTATGTACCGGAAAGGATCTTGTCCTTGAATGACGAAGATGCAGAGGGGATATCACAACCCCACAACGACGCATTACTAATATTTGTTCTTATAATAAAACTCAAGTTAAACGTGTTTTGATTGATCCAGGTAGCTCGGCCAACATTATTCGATCGAGGGTCGTAGAGCAGCTCGACCTACAGGATCAAGTTACGCCCGCAACCCGAGTACTTAACGGCTTCAACATGGCGTCTGAGACCACCAAAGGTGTAATAACATTGCTGGCTAACGTGGTTGCAACCATCCAAGAAATGAAGTTTCATGTGATCGAGGGTGACATGAGGTACAACACCCTGTTCGGAAGACCATAAATCCATAACATGAGGGCAGTATCCTCGACCCTTCACCAGGATTTGAGGTTTCCGACCTCAGAGGGAGTTAAACGGTCTACGGAGAGCAACCTGCCGCCAAAGAAATGTTCGCAGTCGATTAAGTAATACCGGTATCAGAACTCTCTACAAAAGGATCAAATCCAAAGGGAAAATAGGAGGCCAAATAGCAGCCACATACATCGGTTTCGGCCAAATTGGATAAGCAAGGGATCGACGAGGATGACGACTATTGGATCCCTCGGTCCTTCATAATTCCTGACGACTCTGACGCCACCAAGTCAATGGTCGAAGAGCTAGAACAAGTCACACTGACTGAGCATCAGCCCAAACGAAAGGTATACCTGGGCACGGGGTTAACCCTCGAGGTCAGGAAAAAACTTATTCATTTCCTTAAAGCTAACATTAATTGTTTTTCTTGGCCCCACCTCTATATGACAGTGATCCCACTAGAAATTACCACTCACAAACTGAGCTTGGAACCGAAATTCCACCTGGTGAAGAAAAAAATAAGGCCCCAATCCGAGGTCAAACATGCCTTCATCAAAGACGAGGCAACCAAACTTCTCAAAATAGGATCCATTCGGGAAGTAAAGTATCCCGAATGGTTAGAAAACGTAGTTGTAGTCCCTAAGAAGGGAAATAAGCTTAGAATGTGTGTAGATCACAAAGACCTGTATAAAGCATGCCGTAAGGATTATTTTCCTTTTCCTAATATAGACCGTATGATCGATGCCATGGCCGGCCACGAGATTCTCAGTTTTCTCAATGCCTACTCCGGGTACAACCAAATACAGATGAACCCGGAGGATCAGGAAAAGACCTCGTTTATCACTAAGTATGGCACCTATTGTTATAATGTAATGTCATTCAGACTAAAAAATGTTGGCGCAACTTATCAACGCCTATTAAACCGAATGTTCGAAGAACAAATAGGAAAATCAATGAAAGTTTATATTGATGACATGTTAGTTAAGTCTTTGCGAGTAGAGGACCATTTAAATCATTTGCAGGAGACTTTCAATATACTGGAGAAGTACAATATGAAGCTTAACCCAGAAAAGTGTGCGTTCAGGGTCAGCTCGGGCAAGTTTCTTGGCTTCATGGTGTCCAATCGGGGGATCAAGATCAACCCCGATAAAATCAAAGCTATTGAGGATATCACGATAGTGTATAATTTAAAGGTCGTGCAGAGGCTAACGAGGTGCATAGCCGCCCTAGGGCGATTCATTTAGAGATACTCTTGCTGCTTAAGAAGAAGAGTAATTTTTCATAGAGTCCTGAATGCCAACAGTCCTTGGAGGAACTAAAGCGGTATTTATCGAGCCCGCCGCTGATTCACACCCCGAAAATTGAAGAACAACTTTACTTGTACTTGACAGTCTCGGAGATAGCGGTAAGTGGAGTTCTGGTCCGAGAAGAACAAGGTACGCAATTCCCTATCTATTATGTTAGTCGGACCTTAGGTGAGGCCGAGACCAAATATCTGCACGTAGAAAAATCAGCGCTTGCTTTAATAAGCGCATCTAGGAAACTAAAACCATATTTTCAGTGCCATCCAATATGTGTTATAACGACTTATCCACTTTGAAATATTTTGCATAAGCCCGAACTTTCAAGCCGGTTTGCCAAATGAGCCGTAGAAATCAGGGGGTACGATATTGAATATCAACCCCGAACGACCATCAAGTCTCAAATCTTGGAAGACTTCGTGGCCGACTTCACGCCGGCCCTCGTACCCGAGGTTGAAAAAGAACTACTAATGAAATCGTGTACATCGTCGGGAGTCTGGACCCTCTTAACGGACAGTGCTTCGAACGCGAAGGGGTTCGGGCTAAGCCTCATACTAAAACCACCCACAGGTAATGTAGTCAGATAGTCTATTAGAATTATAAAGTTGACTAACAATGAGGCCGAGTATTAGGTCATGATTGCAGGTCTTAAACTAACTAAAAGCTTGGGAGCGGAGGTAATAGAAGCCAAATATGATTCCCTCCTCGTGGTAAACCAAGTTAACAGGGTTTTTGAAGTCTGAGAATACCGAATGTAGAGGTACTTGGATAAACTACAGGTTATTCAACATCGATTCACGGAATGGACCTTGCAACATGTACCTCGAGAACAGAACATCGAGGTCGGCGCTCTTGAAAAATTAGGTTCATCGGTCGAAGATGACGAACTCAACTCGGGGACTGTCGTACAACTCATGAGATCAGTGATCGAAGAGGTCCACACTGAGATAAACACCACAAGTTTGACCTGGGATTGGAGAAACAAGTACATAGAGTACTTAAAGAATGGGAAGCTTCCACCAGATCCGAAGGAGTCGAGAGCTATATGCACAAAGGCGGCACAATTCACTTTGTCCGAAGACGGAACGCTATTTAGAAGGATGTTCGATGGACTGTTGGCAATATGTTTGGGACTGGGAGACACCGAATACGTCCTGCGGGAAGTTCACAATGGCACTTGTTGAAATCATTTCGGTGCCGAGTCATTAGTCCACAAAGTAATTAGGGCAGGATATTATTGGATCTACATGGAGAAAGATTCAAAGGAATTAGGTCGAAAATGCGACAAGTGCCAAAGGTATGCGCCAATGATTCACCAACCCGAAGAGTGGCTCCACTCAGTCTTATCCCAATGGTCGGCCCTCTTCCATCAGCCTCAGGTAAAGCTCAGTTTATTTTATTTATGACTGATTATTTTTCTAAGTGGGTTGAAGCATGGGCTTTCGAGAAAGTCAGAGAAAATAAAGCCATAGACTTTATTTGGGACCATATCATATATTGATTCGTGATGCCCTCCGAGATTGTAAGTGACAATGGAAAATAATTCATCGGCAACAAAGTGATCAATTTCTCGAGGATCATAATATCAAAAGGATCCTATCAACGCCTTATCATCCCAGAAGGAACGGACAAGACCAATCGACCAACAAAACCATCATTCAGAATCTTAAAAAGAGATTGACCGATGCGAAAGGGAAGTGGAGAGAGATACTGCCCGAGGTTCTTTGGGCATGGCGCACAACGTCAAAGTCATGTACAGGAGCAACGCCGTTCTCGTTAGTCTATGGCACAAAATCTCTAATCTCGGTAAAGGTCGGGGAACCTACCATCAGGTTCCGATATGCAACGGAAGAGTCAAATAACGAGTGCATGAATACGAGCCTAGAGCTGTTGGATGAAATACACGAAGCCGCCCTCATCCGATTGGCCGCCCAAAAACAGCGGATCAAAAGGTACTACAATATAAGAGCCAATCTTCGACATTTTAACATCGGGGACTTGGTGCTAAGAAAAGTCACCCTCAACACCCGAAATTCGAATGTAGGAAAACTGGGTCCGAAATGAGAAGTACCATACCAGATTCTCGAACCGGAAAAAGGATCCTACAAGCTCGGCACGATGAACAACGAATAGCTATCGAGAAATTGGAACATATCGCACCTAAAACGATACTACTGCTAAGGTACAACCCCTTCCATTTTCATTTATACTTAAAACTGACTCTTATAGGTGTTTGACCAAAAAACAACGATGGATTCTTCGACACGAATTCCTTAGGTCTGAAAGAACGCGTTGAACTCTTTTTCCCTTAGACCGGTTTTGTCCCAAATGGGTTTCCGACAAGGTTCTTAATGAGACAACCATTGATCGTGCTAACTTAGAACAATTCAATAGTACCCGAGTCTTCTTTGCAATCAACCTAGAATTTCAACATTGTTGCGAGGAAATTACTTAATAGCAGCTGGGTCTCAATAGGTAAAATTTGTAAGGGCCAAACGGTCAAACGAACCGTGCCCGCGCAGGTTGCTCGAGCCCTAGCACAAAAACATGTACGCATGTGTAATCATTTATAAAGAGACGTATTTTTTCTTGTTGATATATCATGACTTAGAAAAGTTTTTCTACTTTACAATTTCATGCTCTCGATCTGTTATCGAAACAGGCTTAAGAGCCGATCATAACCAGAGTTCGGATAATTATCCCATACTCGGGGACTGCCGTCCAAAAAGTAAATGAGATCAAATTATTAAAACTTTGAGATCATAAGACCTTTTAGGCAATACATGATTTTTATAGGCCACGTCCACCCCACTCGGGGACTAACACTTCAGGCAAGCTCGAAGTAAAACAGAAAAATAAGCCCAAGGGGGAAATTTCCCGAACTAAGAGGAAATGGACGAATTAACACAGTTCAGAGACGTCTAAATTTCATAATGAAATAGGCCTTTGAATTTTTTTCATAACCGGTTATAGAAGTTACCCCGGCAAAATCACATAGGGCTTCGATAATATCAAGCCTCGAAAACTCTAATAAGTAAAAAATTGTTCGAACTCTCAAAAAATTCCTTATTTCATGCTAAGGCATTACAATTTTTGCAAATACAAATGATAAAAAAACTTTTTCAAGCTGAAAAGGGGAGAAAGCCATAAACAATATTTTTACAAAGGCCAAATCAGCCTAAATGCAAAAAATACAAAAGCCTAAGGGTTGTTTTTGCTTTGAGTTCGAGAGACCATCCTCGCTCAAATAAAAAACCTAATGGTTACCTTATTTTGAGTTCAAGAGACCGTTCTCACTCAACTAAAAAACCTAAAGGTTACTCTAGTTTGAGTTCGAGCGGACCCTCGCTCGATCATAAAGCTTAAGGCTATACTAGTTCGGTTTCAATCCAATTGTTTGAACCTCGGACCTTAGAATGAAACTTCATAATTTTATAAGTCAGAAGGAAAGAAATATTTTATATGTATGTCAAAAATAATTTACAAGGGCAGCATGGCCCAATCAAAATTCTTTACAACGGCCCCAGGAAAAAATACAAAAGAGAAGAGGAAAAAATACTAAGTCCTATGGAGCTTGGTCTTCATTGGAAGCGGCATCCCCGTCTTTGAGATCTTCTTCTTCAAACTCATCGGAGTCATCCTCAGGGAAGGCCAACTTTCGAGCCCGGTGTTCCTTTGCTCAGGCGTCGTCAATCTCGGCCGCGAAATTGAAATCTTGGGCTTGAGCATTTTCGAGGGCCTCCGTCCGAGCCTGCCACTTTGTGTGATCAATCATACTTGTGGCTTTGGTCTGGATGGACTCAACGTCGATTTTGAACTGGGCCAACTTTTCATCGGCCTGGATGCGGGCCTTGACAACTTCAGATTTAGACTCCTCGAGTTTTCTGGCGGCCGAATCCAGCTGAGACTGGAGCTCTTTGATCTTCTTGGTTTGCACCGAGTTCTTCTCTTTCTCAGCTCGAATATGAGTCTCAGCCGATTCCAACTGAGCCTGAACGACATCTTTCATCGCAGCCAAGACGTCTATGCTCTCTTTTAAAACATCGGCCTCAGCCCGAACGTCGTTCACTTGCTTGCTGAGCTGGTCGATTCACTCGAGCCTCAGTTGGATCTGCATAATGGAGTCATTAGTTGTTATCTCTAACTCGACATCACTATAATGGAGCATTGGGAATACATGCTCGGCCATGTCAGTATGTTCATCTCGAGCTGCAACTATATCAGCTTGAAGTCACTCACTGAGGAACCGATAAGTATTTCTCTTCCTAGTAAGGCTCCGAACTTTGGCCTTATGCTCCTCTCGTGCAGTGAAAAAGACTTCATGATGCGGCACCCAAAAGAAAGAGAAAAGGTGTTAAGAATAATCTACAAGTACAACGGAAGTGTGAAATAAAGTTCGAAAATTACCCTGTTTAGTACGTGTTGGGCCTCGTTGAACAAATAAGCGCCCCCACGACATTCATTATTGCCTGCTCCTCTTCGATCACCAGGCCCCTCAAATAACTGGCGACCCCGAACGGGGGGGGGGGGGGGAGAAAATTTGAGCATCTTTGGGGACGGTCAACGCCAGATGCCGTTTGCGATTGGGGTCGGCACTCGGAGCTGGAAATAGATCTACCAGCTTCGAGCTTGATGGAGACCCAGTTTCCCCCAGTGAGTGTACCTTCTAGTAGGGGTGTTCGTCGTTCGATACGGTATTTAGACATTTTGGTTCGGTATTTTCGGTATTCAGTTTCTTAAAATGCTATACCAATACCATACCTAATTAAATTCGGTATGGTTCGGTTTTTCTCCTTTCGGTTTCAGTTTATTCAGTTTGGTAACTTCGATTTATTCGGTTTGAATACTAACTATTTCATAGAGTCATAGACGGTAATATTCTTAATTAAAGTACTCGAAAGTACAAAACTAAAAATATTTATTGACAAAAGTTTTGTTCAAAACCAGCCAATACCAACCCAAAGAAAGAAAATTGTACATAAAAGAATAAATTTGATCATTAGAAATGTCTTGTTTCTTGCTTAGAGTTAGTTGATGAACTTAGAGAATAAAGAAAAGTAAAATTTTAGATTTCTTATATATATGTTATAACTAATAATATGTGTATTGTGCAATATAATATATATTTCGGTACGATATCGGTATTTCGGTATTTTATTTTAAATACCAAATACCATATCTAATACCAATTTTTTTTAAAACTTAAACCAAATACCATACCTAATACCCAAATATTGAATACCAAATACCAAATTTTTTGGTTTCGATACGATAATTTGGTATTTACCAAATTATGCACAGCCCTATTCCCCGGGATGGATAGGTCGCCAGAACCGGGGATCTCCTCGGAAGTATCTCCCTCGAGCCCATCGAAGAATCCATGTAGATCTACATGTTTCCCCTCTAACATGTTGTCTTCTTAAATCATGGCGTCGGAAATTTGGGGGGAGTCCGAGATGTCGATCACCCCAGGTTTGACCCCGGGAGCCTCTTCCGTTAATTGGGGGGTTTTCTTTGAAGCTCTACTTCTCCCGTCTTCGTTGGGGACGGGGTGACTCTAGCTCAGGAACTTCAGCCGAAGTTCCTTTGTTGATTGCCTCCGGTTCGGAGGACTTTTGTGCCTAAACGACAACCCTTGGA
Organism: Nicotiana paniculata; assembly: GCA_005239505.1. Classification (NCBI taxonomy): domain Eukaryota; kingdom Viridiplantae; phylum Streptophyta; class Magnoliopsida; order Solanales; family Solanaceae; genus Nicotiana; species Nicotiana paniculata. The sequence continues at coordinate 31,267 of ML325085.1, read as the reverse complement.
CGAGTTACCAGCTCGATTTCTTCTTCTTCTTCTTCTTCTTCTTCTTCTTCTTCTTCCTTCTCCGACTCGTCCATTAGTCGGCGGACTGACTCCAAAGATAGGGAAATAATTTTACCCTTAGGCTTGCGGGGCTTCTTCGCCGGCCTTTTCTTTTCCAATCCCAATGGTCTCGGGGCCTTTTTTCTTGTTTTCTCCTTTACCGGCTTCGGAGCTGATGGTTGAGGGAGGATTTCTTCATTGCCGGAAGGAGGTCTCATCGGGACATCTTTCCCGAGACCTGCAAAGAAAGGGAAGCAAGTTAGCTAAGGAAAAAACTGAACCTGCAAGTTAGTTGGCCCGACGAGTGAGCTTAATTAATCCTCGACAGATCCGAGGACGGTAGAGACGCATAAGATGGTCGAGGGTAAAGGAGCATCCCTCGATCTTGCTGGTGAAGAAGCCGAGAAGGACGACGATCCTCCAGAACGACGGGTGGATCTGGCCCAGTGTAACGTTGTACCTTTTACAAAAGGCCACTATTACAGGATCTAGAGGACTGAATGTAAAAAGGTAAGTATAAACACTTAGGTACCCCTCTCCATATGTGGTGATCAATTCCTCAGGAGAGGGAATGAACACGTCCTTATTTACCCAGTTGCACTCATGTTTAACCTTATCGAGGAGTCCCTCGATGATGGTACACATGTACCTTGACATCGATGCACACTGGCTCTGCACCGAGTGGGTTTTCTCTATCTTGAAGTCGGCAACCGTCAGGAACCCCGTTGAAACTTATTCCTCAGGGTGAGACTCCGCCGCAGCTGCATCGCCAGCAGAGCGCGATGAAAAAGGAGCCTTTTTTTATGGCATTGTTTTAGAAGTCTTAGCTAGTTGTGAAAAGTATAAAGCAAAGAAATTGGTTGAGGGAAATTAAGTATGAGAGTTAAGAAGCAAGAATTCTTTGAGAGCAAAAGCAGAAGCAGGGAAGGTGATGGTTGTAAAGGTTTGAATGAAGAAACATTCAGGGTTTTATAGGGTGAGGCGACGGTTCTGAGTCGCCTAGTGGCCAACCAGCGCCTGACATGCATTTAATGCCTTGGTTTCTGAACCGGCAGGACATTTCGTTACTTACGTCATGATCAAGCTAGTCAATGACGTCATCAATCGAAAATATGAAGCTCGAGGATTCATGTCGTTTCTCATCATTTTATTTTTGAGAAACGAGGGGACTATCTGTATACGGTCAAACCAAGGCTCACCCGATTTTGTATTGTTGATCGAGACCAGGGCGGCAGTCCAAGGTTCAACCCCGAGTTATATCAGGTCGTGACATGAAGATATATTGTCGAGCTCGTGATTCGGGGACCGATCGAGATCGAGACCAGCCGAGATCGAGACCGAGCAGGATAAAGATCGAGCGAGATTGAAGGAAGCTTGCTAAGCCGGATAATGGAAAGCCGAGATATTCGTGACCGAGCAAGGCTCATGGCGGAAATCTCGGCACGTATCAAGCCAAGGCCGGTTGATTAGCCAATCAGGAGATCTCTTTCTGTATTTAGAATTGTACCATAAGTAGAATTCCTCTATTATATAAAGAGGGTTCTAATCATTTTGTAAACATCAACTTCACGCATAACAAAGCAATATATAACATTTTCACCCTTTAGCATTCTTATTCTGCTGTTTAGTTCATACTTTTCAATTACACATTCAGTCGGTTCGAGGGTGATCTAACTCGAGACCAAATCTCAGTTAATTTCTAATATCTATTTAAATATTTCTCAGTTTGTGCCAAGTGAAATCACATATCCTTAAAACCACTTATAAATTTAATTATTATCTAATTTTAAGGGTAATTAGTTGTATGAAATTATTTTTAGCATGTATGTTGTTGTAGATATATCAATTTGTATTAAATTTGTACGAAATTTATTTTTAAATTTGTATGTTGTTGTATCATCAAATTGTATTATATTAATTGTAAGTACGATGTATCTATTTTAGTGTTGATTTAAATAAGTTTCATTAATTTGTGATAGATTAGTGTATTGAGTAAGTTAACCAATCAAGTGAAGCAGAATACTTTACCAGCCCCCCACAATAGTTATTAAACTCGTAAAATCTTTGGACAAATTTTGATACATACCAACAACTTTATGTAAAAAGATAGTATTGATAACTTAAATACAAAATTTATACAACGATTCATACATTATACAACTATTTTTCAACTTTCATACAACATTCAAATAATATATATATATATATATATATATATATATAAGTACAACAGAATATAATTTACATAGGACCGGTAGGATCGGGACCGAGACTGGACCGGTCCCTAGCGGGCCAAACGGTCCCAACAGTCAAATTTCAAAAAAAAAAAGTTTTCCATTGGCAGCCCAAAATCTGGCCGTTGGCCTTTAAAAATAGCCGTTTGCTATTTATAAAATAGCCATTTAACCCCACCCCCACCCCCCACCCCCCCTCCAAACTTTGTTTTAATCCCAAACTTTTTATAATTATACTTTTTCCTTATTTTCAACTATAAATACTCCCTCATTCTTTTATTTTTCTTACAAAATTATCAATCTATCACAATCTCTCTCTAATTTTCTTCTATAATTACTACTATTGCTTACTTTATTGTTATAATTTGTGAAAAAATTGTGAAGTTGGTGAATTGAAGTTTTCAAGTCTTCAACGATAATCAATTTTCAACAAGTTGTTCGTTAATTCAGTAAACTCGTTCCAGCTCTTAAATTTTAATATTATAGTTTTGTTTGTTTTATTTATTTTCTGTTACTTGATTAATTAAGATAGGTTCCTTAATAAACTTTTTGGTAAAAATAAGGAAAAATTCAAGAGTAGCGAATCTAGTGGTCAATTTGTTCCTCCTCCACTGTCCCCGGCTCCCCGAACCGAACCCCATATCCGTCCTACACTTGCTATTCTTGATAGCGATAATAGTTTATTATAATTTACTTAGAGTCAATTTTGCCATAATATTGGAGCTGGTGAACAATTAAATCATGAATTAATGAATGCTCTTTATTCTAATTCAACTATTGATGAAAATGATGATGAGGAAATAGATTTTGATGAAACTCAACCGGATGATGATACACCCACTAGTCCTGCTCCTGAAGTTAATCCAACTAATGATAACCCTGCTCATCCAAATGATGCCCCATCTGGTACTCCTGTTACTGCCCTTACTTTTTCTAGACAACCTACCAAACGGATGGAAACATCTTTTATTTGGCCTTTTTTACTCAACTAATTCTAGAAAATAAGGCTAGGTGTAAAACTTGTGGCACAGAGTTAGCCTTTAAATATTTTTTTTGGGGGGGGGGGGGGGGAGGGGGAGGGGGACTTTGGCTAGACACATATTGAAACACCCTCAAGATAGAGTAAGATATCTTCATCTGAAAGCTTTGGCCGAGGGGAAAAGTGTACCTACTCCTAGTCAGGCTGACCCTAGTACTGGTTCAAATCAATTTTAACCGGGAATTAACAGTGTTACCGATGATATTTTATATTATGATCCCAAAAAAGATCGGGAAGAATTGACAAAAATGGTAAATGTTATGTGTTACCCTATAGTTTTCCTTTTGACCCTAACTTTGTGCATTATATTAGAAAAGTTTTTAATCCTTCTTATAAAGGTTTTCCTCGCACAATCTTAAAGAGCGGTATTTATAAATCCGTTGGGTCCACTTAGCCCACTTAACCCGGGGTCCGGGACCGTTTAACCTGGGACCATGAGTTCGTTGGCCCGGTCCCGTGTCAGTTCCTACAAAAAGACCATTTGGACCGGGACTGTTTGGCCCGTTTAATTTGGGACCGGCCCGGGACCGTTTGGACCCGATCCACTAGGCCCGTTTAGATCCCGGACCGGCCCACATGCCAGCCTTAGTTTCGAGGCTCATAATCAACTTGATGTTCTTGCCAATCAAGCTATTCCAACAACTCAGCACGATCTAGGATTGTATACTTGGGGCTTACACTTTTTCGATAACGGGAGCTGCTATTGCCACCATCAAATACTCAAATGTGGTTAACACCATTATTCCCTTCACTTATGCCTTTTTCCAAACAAAAAATTCCCTAATTTAAGATACTAATAATGGATTGAGAGCCTTTTATGGAATGTATAATTTGTAAGTAATCCTTGTTTAGGGCGGATAATATACAAAATTAGAATAATTTTAGTAAATAAGTTTCAAATATTGTATAAGAAGCATAAAATCCCTTAATTTTTAGTGGTCAAAAACTTCATTCAAACACGATCTGATTTTCTAACATTGTTATCAGTCTTTAATAATTTTTTCTGAAAAGTAATTTTACCATCCAACCAAACATTAGTAAAATATTCTCTGGAGAAAATATTTTCTAGAAAAGTTAAAATATATTTCAGAAAATGTTCTATGGGGTACCAAATTGGTAAATCGGTTAGTACTAGTTGGTTTTAAAGACGATAGTTATGATAATTATGAAAAGAAATATATCTTCTGCACATAAGCGAAACAAATAATTTTCTCCCTTCTACTGAAAAGCATTTCCCTTGGAATTTTTCTTACAAAAAACAAAGACCGGATAATAATACATGAGGAGTACATATGCAATTTGCTAGAATACTTTACCAGCCCCGCACAATAGTTAATAATTTCGTAAAATATTTGGACAAATTTTGATACATATCAATAACTTTATATAAAAAGATAATATTGATAACTTAAATACAGATTTTATATGACGACTCATACATTATACAACTATTTTTCAACTTTCATACAATATTTAAATAAGAAAAAATATATAACTACAACAAAATACAATTTACATACAATATACTACAACTTTACTACAATTTCATAAGTATATTGTATGTATGTGTTTTTCTTCGGATTTCAATTTGAAATTCAGCCAAAATCAAGTCTAATCTTCACCTAGCACCCTCAAAATTGAGATATAAAATCCAAACAATATTCTCAATTGTTTGCAACAACATCCAATCCAAACAAAATAATGGTTTTTGAAAATCCAAATTCGAATTCAAAATTTCATAACTTTTTAATGACCGTCAATGGTGGAGAATCAAACACATGAATACTAAAAACTCTTTGCTGCTCATCATCGAGGAGGATTTTCTTCCAACTCATTTTATCCAACTTTGGACAGTAGTACAATGCTTCAACAGAGCCATTCAATGGAAAATCCAATCACCTTCGAAGAGTTCAATATCAAATTTAATTTGTAAGTAATTTTTGTTTAGCGCGGGTAATATAAAAAATTAAGACAATTTTAGTAAATAAGTTTCAAATATTATATAGGAAGGAAAAAAATCCTTAATTTTTAGTGGTCAAAAATTTCATTCAAACACTATCTGATTTTCTAACATTGTTATCAATCTTTAATAATTTTTTCTGAAAAGTAATTTCACCATCCAACCAAACATTAGTAAAATAGTCTCTAGATATAATATTTTCTAGAAAGTTAGAATATATTTCGGAAAATGTTCTCTGTGTTACGAAATTAGTAAATCGGTTAGTACTAGTTGGTTTTAGAGATGATATGAAGCTAGAGTTGAGATAATTATGAAAAAAAATATATCTTTTACGCATAAGAAAAATAAATCATTTTCTCCCTTCTACCGAAAGCATTTCCCTTGGAATTTTCTTACAAAAATCAAAGACCGGATAATAATAGGAAACTTACACAAATATCCCAAATAAGTCTTAACTTATCAATTTTTAGCCATTAGTCATAAACTTACCAAAACTAGCCAAGCACATATAAAAATTGAAAAATCAAATAAATAAGGTTGTTTCCCTCAAAGAATCACATGCAAAAATCTCCTTCCATATTTTTAAGCGTGATTAGCAACATTAGATGTAAAACCGAAAGGAAATTTCATGAATGAGGTAGCAAATAAGATGATGAAATACAAAAAAAATATATACAATAATCCAAAAAACTAAGCAAGAAAGGAACTTTTTCAATGGGTATAATTGAAATCATTGAAAACATATAGATAAGTCAATATACAAAATTTGAAGAAGATTGGAGGTGATTTGGACTGGTTTTGTATCAGAATTCATAATTAAATCGAGTTGAAAAAATTCTTCCGCGACACATGTATCACGCATATATCTCACACACAAGTATACATGTGATACACAATTGATACAAATATGATACATATGTGATACACAAATGATACACAGTGTAATACACATATTATTTTTTTTATGTTCAGTTTTTACTTCGAATATTCAATTCAAACCACCTCAAAACTTTACCAAATCATTCCAAAACTGAGATTCAAACTCCTTAAGATGTACCCAATCTATTTTAACAACACACATTCAAAACAAAGCAAAAATTCGACTTTTTTTGCTACAAATAACTAATTGACTAATATTAATAATATTTTAAGGTTGGCCAATAATAAGCTATTTATAAATGGATATAGTCGGTAGTTTCCCATAATAATACATGAGGAGTACATATGCAATTTGCTCATTCATTAAGAAGAACTTATGAAATTACCGTCCATGAATTCCATGACAATTTCTGTTCTGGCCTCCAAAATGAATCCAGTGAAACTCGAATTGGGTCGGTTGAAATGGGAAGATAAATGGAAAAACTATATAGTATAGGGCTGGTTCTACTGTCGTAGTAATTGAATAGTAGTTATAGAAAGTAATTATATATATAATAACTATAGAAAATTAATAGCCATTAAACAATAGTGATTCCTGAAAATCCCTCCTACTTTTGGCCGGACTGATCACATCTCTCACTTGAATGAGCTTGTTCTACTAAAGATTTTGGGCCTTCGATTCAGTTATGCATGGTAAATAATGCCTGATTTACACAAATACCCCCTTTTTTAGGTCACTATTAGATTTTATCTCTATTTTAAGAAGTTGTGCAAATATAGCCCTTATGAAATTATTTCTCTTGGCCAGTGTTGGACTCGGGTCTCATATTTGCGTGAAAATAGCACGGGCTAGCCAATTTTCGGACTGCTAACTGAAAAATAATCAGCGTTTACAAAGTCATTGAAAAATAGCTACTATTTTGCTGCAACACGGGAAGTTCCAGCATAATATACTAGAGATTGGTACACCTGTGTATGAACTTCCAGGAAAGTTCCAACATAATATACCGGAGGTTGGATCGCCTGTGCATGAACTTCGAGCATATTATGGTGCACCAGTATATTATGTTGGAACTCTAGTATATTATACCGGAACTCCATTATGGTGGAAGTTCACATATTAAAATTTGAACTCTAATATATTATGCTGGAATATTTGCTAAGAAATATTTGATTTAGATGATGAAAAAGTGTGTCGAAAAAGAGAGATGATGAACGAAATGGGACATGAAAATCTTCATTCTTGACTGAGTTAACAACATGATTAAATAAATAAGAGACATCCGTAGATGCAATAACAGAAAACAAAAAATCATTACATAAAAATTCATAAAGTAGTCTGAGGTAAACCAAGACAATTTAATACTCCTTTCCGTTTTAATTTGTGTACTATAAAACATTTTAAAACTTTTTAAAAAGAAATATATACTTTTATATTAGAAATAATATAATGTTAACCTTTTTGTTTTAGTCTTAATGAGATTATTTATAGTCGCAAAAGTATTTATGACTTGTTTTAAACCATAAAATTTTAAAAAATTCTTTCTTTCTTTCTTGAAATCTGTGCCTAATTTAAGGGGAAATAACACTTTAAATAATATATTTATTCATGCTGGTAAAATAAACAGAAGAGGTTGTGTAGTTATTGGAAAATTTTAAATTTGAATTTCGAAAATTTTCTTTAAAAGGGAGAAGTTAAAAAAAAAAAAACACCTCTCTTTGACACATTAACTTTTGGGTCCAATTTCTATATTCACGTGACCCCTCGAGTGGTGCTCTCCTCCTCACCCCACTTGATTTCACTTTTTCTTCATATGTTATGAACTTCTTTCACCCCACTATTAGAGCTTAAATAATTTCCTACTTAAAAAAGAAAAGAGCTTAATTTTCTTATTTTACAATATTCGAAGCCTGAGAATAAAAATAATTTCTTCGTGAAAAATATTTTACTTTTTTAATAGATTTACCTACGTGAACCGAACGATTCGTCGGAGGTGAGAAGGGCCCTTATTCCGTCCCACATAATATATTACTATCAGCCCTATCAGACAATATCTAACTACACGAGCTTCAACGGTCCCCAAAACAACAAAATCATCATCAAGAAAAGTTTCGAATACCGAATATAAATTAAATAAAAAAGATTGTATTGATAGTGGGAGATATAATAAAAAATTTCTCCTTCCAACTCTTCTCAACTCCCATTCTCCACCAACCTTTTTGACCATAGTTTTTTCCTCCACGTTTTGATCTGCTTTCACACATCCCCAACCTTGACTCCTCATTATTGGTTTCTCATCTCTTACTATATTTAAAAAAATAAATACAACCCCCAATACCCAAGAAAACCAAAAAATAAAAAATAAAAAAAATCTCTCATTTTCTTGATCTTAGCTTTAATGGAATCACCATCAATTACACAAGAACTTGATATTGAGCTTCAACCAGAAGTTCTTTCTCCTTCTTCATCTATGGCTGACACAATTATAAAGCCTATTTCAAGAACAACTTTTAATTTTGTTATGGGGAAACATCGTATGGCTGCTACCATTGCTTCACTCGATCAGCAAATTCAGTTTATTCAGGTCTTCATTTCTTTCATATTTTCCTTTATAATTAATAGACAAGGTATGATTTCCGTCTTCATAAAATATAAAACAAGATTATCTTTTTACTAATTCGGGAAGATAAACCAAATCATTATCGATGTTTATTATTTGATTGAGCACGATGTGGTCTGTTAGACGATAAAAATTTTGGTTCATAAGCTCATACACTTTTAGAAATATCTTTTCTTCTTCTTTTTTAATGTATTTAAATTATATTTTTGATTGGTTAAAGATTTTTTACATTGTAATTTAATTTGTAATAGTAGATTAGTTAACACTTTCATCGTGTTATTGATTAATGTTGATCATAATACTATTTGTAATTATTTTACGAAGTTATCTGATTGAGCTTTATAAGTCGATCAAAGTATAAAATTTAAACTCTATTATTATTATTATTATTATTATTGTTGTTGTTGTTGTTGTTTTTGTTGTTGTTGTTTGAATTTGAATTATAAGTGTCGTAAATTTATATTGCAGGAAGAATTGGAGCAGCTTGAATCATGTGGAGAGGCCTCCATAGTCTGCAAAGAGTAAGTTTTTAGATTATTTATTTCTTCACCCCTTTCTTTTCCTATATAAATTTCAGTTACATCCCCTGTATTTTAGTATCAAACACTTACACCCTACATACAATGAAAATCCTATACTTATAACCCCTATGATGTAGATTCTAAGTATATTAAAATATAAAGCATAATTATTGAAAGATAAATTAGAATTATAAATAAAATAATTATATGTATTTTTATTAAAATCTTTATCGGAGCTTTTTATCGAAAAAGAGAATAAATATTCTTTGTAATACATATCTTTTGAAGCATTTAAATTGAAATTGACACAAATTACTAAATAAGTTGACGGTTGACAAAATATTTTTATCTTTCGAAACTCTTAAATATAATGATGTTCTTCCTAGTTTTCTAAATATATTTAAACCTAATATATAACAAAAATCCTACACAAATGATATTCTTTTTATTTATAATTTCAACTTGTTTTCAATAATTATATTTCAATATACTTAGTTAGGATATACCTCATAGGAGGTGCAAGAGTAGAATTTTTATAGTATAGCCGGTGTAATTGTTTGATTTTAAAATACAGGAAATGTGTCCAAAATTAAGTCATATTACAAAAGTATTTAGTGAATTAATCCTTTTAATATATAAGTGATTATCATATACTTGGAGTGTTTAAAATAAAATACCCTATCTTAAGTTTATTTCAAAATTATAAGAAAACATCTGAAAGTGAGTGTGCTTATTTTCTTTTATTTTTATTTTATTTTATTTTATTGCAGATTTCTTTCAATCGTAGAATCCAAACCTGATGCTCTGCTTCCAGTGTAAGAATTATCACAAATTTACACTTCTTATGAATGTTATTTGTTCAGTTTTTGTTTTCTATTTCAGCTGCCTCCATAAGAAAATGTAACACTATTTTCTTATTGACCATTTTCCAAATTAATGACATATTTTATAAATTTTAGAACGATTTAAATTTAAACTTCTCATTTTGTCTTAATAAGAAGTTATTACTCATATTTTTGATACGTTTAATATCACAAGTTTCAAATCTTATCGCTACAAAATTTTTATATATATTTAAGATTTTTTAAAAAAAATACTTTTTTCCTAAACTCCAAAGTCATGGGTCTCCATAGTGTCTCGTCAATTGAGCCAACTGCCTCAATCACTGATTTTTTAGCTTGTAGCGTTTTGTTAGTTCTTCATTTGGCAATTTCTTAGATTATATTCTGTAAAATATGTTTAGTTTTGGTTAATAAAATTGATTCCAAAAAAATTAATTTAGATTAAGTTGAAATAAGACCAATGAAATGTAAACCCCCAGTTTTAATTCTATTTTTCCAAGAGTGGAATATTAGTGCTACAACCTTCCACAATGACATTTTCTCTTTCAAACGGAGTGTCAGTAGGCATCGTTCATATGGATAATGAACCCGTCCTTCTATTTTTTTTTGCTTAAATATTAAATTTTACGGAGATCATTAATAAGAGTTGTAATGGAATGGTAAAAATTCTCTTTATCAGTCTCGAGTTCGATTCCTAAGTATAAAGTCGCCTTTGTTATGGAGCATTTTATCTCAAATGTGGGACTTTCCAACACAAATTCAAATTTAGTCGGATCCCAATATAAGTACTAGACATAAAAAGGAAAAACAAAAAGAAAATAGACTTTGCCGTGACTCCCTACAAGAAATAATTGTTATCTTTGTGTTATTTCTTTCTTTATCTTTTTTGGTTTTTCACCCGGTGTTCGGTACCCGCATTGAAGCCCGACTATATTTGGATTCGCGCTGTGCAGGGTCCTATTGGGGAGGAATCGCGCCATACTAAGAATTTTTTTATTCTCGTGACTCGAATCCGAGACTTCTAATTAAAGGAACAATAATCCCATTAGTTGTACCACGTCATTTGGTGGTTCTTTGTGTCATTTCACCTAGAAATTTAGACATCATTTCAACCATAATGGTATTTCCTATTTTGGGCTCCACAGAGTTTGAAAACATGGTGGACGGAAAACAAGAACTTATACCCTGCTTGGCTTAGCTTCTCCGGGACCAAAAGCAAATTTTGCAAAAGAGTGTTTTTTTTCTTAAAGTTAAAGTATTTGGCTATGTTTTTAGAAGAAATTTTTTAAAAAAAATAATAGTAGAAGTTTTTTTGGAGAAGCAGAAAAAAGTAATTTTTTCGCAAAAGTACTTTTTTTTAAAAGCACTTTTGAGAAAAATATACTTAGAACACTTTTAAAAGCTTGGCTAAAAACTAATTGCTGCTAAAAAGTGTTTTTCAAATTAATTAACCAAATATATAAATTACTTCTCACCAAGTATTTCTGAAAACATTTTTGAAAAAATACTTCTCAAAATATACTAATTTTAGAAGCTCGACTAAATAGGCTATTAGATTAGATATGACCTTTCAAAAAGAAACTAAGGTTTTCTTTATGATTAAGAAAAAAAATAGAAAAGGTGTTTTGAACAACAACATCAATTGCTTCGAGATGAAAATCCCTCATATCTCTTGTTTAGTTTTGCAAATGAAAAGAAGAAAGACAGGTTCCACGTGGATTTTCATATTCTACTTTATTTTTGAAATTTGACTTAAATATCTCTAATGTTAACATAAAATAGTATGTTATCATCAAAAAGTTATGTGACACAACTAATAAAAGGGAGTAGTAGTCTCAAGGGCTTTGGTCTAGTATGAAGAGTATGAAGAGTACAATACGTGATGAGTGAGTTAGATGCACGCCGCAAATTCGAATCACTTGAAAACAAAAAGCTGATAAGGAAGTTACACACATATATATGTAAAGATTATTGCATGTAGTGTGTTTTTACAAGTGAAAGAGGACCTGAAGCGAAGCCCCTAAAAGATTAGGGAAAAAATAAAAGAGAAATAAGGATAGGAAGCGTGTGGCGATAATATAATTAAACCTACACAATATACCGTTAGAATGCAAATATTAAATTAGGCGGCAGAGCCAACTATATAAATAAAATGCAATAAAATAAATTAGGTGGCTTAACCAATCATAAAGCAAGAGTAACATAAATATAAACTTGATTGTTATTCAAATTGAAAAAAACTGATATTACAAGTCAAAAACTTATAATAGCATGCTAGAGGAGTAAGCTTTAACTAATTCTAGAGAGAGAGAGAATTCTTTCTCAAGTGGTATATAGTATATTTTTACAAGTGATAGGGGGACTATTTGTAGTCAAAAAATAAAACAAGATAGAGTTTCTAATGTCATTGATGATGTCATTAGGAGTAAGTACTTGTTGATGTCAAGGATGATTCATTTGCGATGTCAATTATAATCCCTGATTATTTTCTGAGAAAATTAAATCAGGGCTTCTTCTTCTGATGATGATGATGATCTTCAGATGAAAATGCTTGACAGTGTTGACCTGAAATTTGTGTCTTGATTTGGTGGAAAATATTTCCCATTTGATGGATAAAATCAAGTTTATGCTGGAATTGGCTAGTTGTATAGCTGCAATAGCCTTTTGTTGTAAAAATGATATTTGGGCAGCATCTGGTATGGCTAGATATTATGGATTATCCAAAAACCACTTGTCTATTGTAGGGACTCAATGCTTTAAATGGATCCCAACTTTGTATTGCAGTGGCCTTGGAGGGCTAACCACGGTAGTCCTTTGTGTGTTTCTGGTTTGTGGAAGGAAAACTTCTAGGAGTAGATCCATGGGATGTATAATTGAGGAAAAATTAAAGGAGTATGGGTATTTGTTGCTCACTGAAAAACCTATGGCAAAAATAGTCATATTCTTCTTTTACCACCGAAGGGAGAATTTCAACCTTATGACCATAAGCAGACCATCACTGATGCATAAACCACTAAGGAAATTCAAAGGTTAATTGTTTATCGTAGATGATAAATCATGAATGTTTTTCAAGTTGGTTTTAGAAGGTGAAAGCATTCATCCACGCTACCTGAAGTCATAGTAATTATAAAATTATTGATCAAAAGGCTGAGAAAGCTTTCTGTATTTAGCTAGATGTGTTCCTTATTCTTTTGGTGAGATTATTTTGTTATTCCACACTGTAGTACGTGTGACATATGACTGAGTATGCTTATCTTTGTGGGGTTTAAATAAGCAGGATCTAGTGTATGTGAGAAAGAACTCATAGTATTTTTAGTATAGTTGGGAGTTTTTGTATGAAATTGGCTGAAGGGCTAAGTATTTGCTTAGCTACCTTTAGGAGATTGGAACGCCATAATTTTGGTTCAATTTTAATAAGTGGATGAACATTTTCATTCTTAGTGTAAGTGGGTTCCTCGGAGGAGGAGCATTCGCTTGAAGAAATAGGTTATGGCTCTGGTGAAGAAAGTTCTTGATTGAGTGCCAAATGCACCGTGCTTGTGCATTGCGGGATGTTGGATACACATCCAGTGCGTGCAATTAGGCTTTTAGTCTCCACTGATTTTTGTGTGATACTTTTGGAAATTATAGGATGTGAGGAGGCTGTGTGGATTTGGATCACTACGAGGTTGGAAGAATATGCGTGGTTTTGTGCCGCCACATTGGAACAATAGTTTTGGTACAATTGATACTCATATGTCAGTTGTTTTCTAAATATGTCAGGCATTATCATTTGAACTTTGAATCCCATGAGTTGTCGCCAATGCAAGAATTCTTCATCCTATCAAAGAGAAGCCATGGTCTGGGCTAGTTGAGTTTGAGCTTGTTGAGATTCTTTTTCCTCAATTAAGTCTCCCCATTTTTTTGTACTGAAAATTGAAATGAGCTCTTAATTTTTTAAGAGATAAGCTTGGGGAACTTCATTCATGGTGTGGTCAGATGATTTTCTGTATTTGGGCTGGCTTGATTTAGTTGTGTCTTTTGAGAGTTGCTTGGAGGCAACTAAAATGGTTTGTTATTGTGATACAACATCTGTTTGGTACTGTTTGGATACTGCTTCAGTCATATTTCCCTCAGATGGAGGAAGAGCAGGTATTTGAGTATCCGAATTTTTTGTCTTTTTTTTTCCAAGACATTTTATCTCCCTTGCAAGAATTCTCTAGTAACAATATCTGGAACATAATTTGAGCTCGCTGAAGTTGAAGAAGGGAAGGAATTTTAGGAAGGGGAAGAGAAAGGGTGGAAGAAAGCCATAGTCAGATCTGTAAGTAATTAGGTATAAAATTTATTGATCCATGTGTCCATATATCTAAGTTTATTGATCCATCAATTCCACATAAGAGCAAATTATAAACAAGAATAAGAATCATTACTCCCCTGACCCCTGACTGAAGCAGTATCCAAACAATACCAAACAGATGTTATATCCAACAACAAACCATTTTACTTGCCTCCAAGCAACCCTCAAAAGACACAGCTGGACCAAGCCAACTCAAATACAAAAAATGCCATGAATAGAGTTCCCCAAGCTTATCTCTTAGAAAATTCAGAGGCCATTTCAATTTTCAGTACAAAGAAAAGGGAAGACTTAGTTTAGGAAGAAGAAACTCGACAAGCCCAAACTCAACTAGCCGAGACCATGTCTTCTCCTTGATCGGATGAAGAATTCATGCATTGGCGACAACCCATGGGATTCAAATATCAAATGACCATGCCTGACCTTTTTAGAAACCAACTGAGAGATCAGTATGAATTGTATCAAAATTATTGTTTCAATGTGACGGCACAAAGCCATGCATATTGTTCCAACCTCGTAGAGACCCAAATCTACACAACTTCCTCACATCCTATAGTTGCTAAAAGCACCACACAAAAATCAGTGGATACTAAAAGCCTCATTGCACAGTGGAGACCAAAAGTCTCATTGCACGCACTGGATGTCTATCAACATCCCACAATACACAGGCACAGTGCATTTAGAACCCAATCAAGCACTTTCTTCACTAGCGTCACAACCTATTTCTTCAAGTAAATGCTCCTCCTCTGAGGAATCCATTTACATTAAGAATGAAAGTGTCTACCCAATTATTCAAATTGAACCAGAATTATGGCATTCCAACCCCAAGAGGTAGCTAAGCAAATACTTAGTCCGTCATCCAATTTCATACAAAAAACTCCCAATTATACTAAAAAAATACTATGAGTTCTTTCTCACATACACCAGATCCTGCTTATTTAAACCCCCCAAAAATAAGCAGACCCAGTCATATATCCAACATACTACGGTGTGGATTAACAAAATAATCTCACCAAAAGAATAGGGAACACATCCAGCTAAATACAACAAGTTTTTTCAGCCTTTTGATCAATTATTTTATAGTTACTATGATTATCAGATAGTATGGATGAATGCTTTCATCTTCAAAACCAACTTGAAAAATATTCATGAATTATCATCTGCGGTAAACAATTAATCTCTGAATTTTCTTAGTGGTTTATGCATAGTAGTGGCCTGCTTATTTTCATAAGGTTGAAATTCTCCATTCGCTAGTAAACTAAGGATATGGCTATTCTTGCCACAGGTGTTTTAGTGAGCAACATATACCCATACTCATATAATTTTTTCACAGATTTCACATCCCGTGGATCTACTCCCAGAAATTTTTCTTTCACAAATCAGAAAGACCCAAAAGACTACCGTGGTTAGCCCTCCAAGGCCACTAACGGAGGTACAAAAATTGGGATCCGTCTTAAGCATATGTCCCAACAATAAACAAATGATTTTTGGATAATTCACAATATCTAGCCATAACAGGTCCTGCCCAAATTTTAGTTTTACAACAAAAATCTATTGAGCTGCACAACTAGCAGTTCCAGCAGTGAACTTGATTTTATCCGAAAAATAGAAATAATTCTCCACCAAATCAAGACACAAATTTCAGGTCAACAATGTCAAGCATCTTCGTCTTAAAAATTATCAGAAGAAAAAAAAGACTCCGAAATAATTTTTCGAGAAAATAATCAGAGATTACATCAGCGTGACAACATATTGACATCACACCGACATCAACAAGCACTTACTCCTAATGCCATCATCTATGACATTAGAAAACACTATCTTATTTTTCAGTTTGAATAATAATCAAGTTTATTTATATTACTCTTACATAGGGGTGTTCATGGTTCGGTTTCGGTCGATTTTTCCAAAAAAAGAAACCAAACTAAGTAAGTCGATTTTTTAAATATTGGAACCAATCCAAACCAATTAAGTCGGTTTTTTATCGATTCAGTTTTTGTCAGTTTTTTATTTTTTTCGGTTATTTATCGGTTTTTTTCTTAAATATGAGACATACTCTACCAAGCACATATTCCGGCGACTACATTTTCAATATAACACTATCAGATCAATTGCTCTTTGAGAAATTTATCATTTACCAAGATATATAAATGATAATTGAATAAAATAGTGATGAATAATTTAAGTACTCAATTAAAAATTGATTTATTTTTAGTATGAAATAATTTTTTTTATACTTAGCGTAAGAAAATTACCAATCAAACTAGAATGTAAAGGGAAAAAATTAGATTATTAAATAGCAAAGAACTAGACTAAACATATAAACGACTAATATATGCCATAAAATTTTAGAAAATTTATATAATATATATATATATATATATATATATATAGGTATAATGATAAATTTAAATAGCAACTTTTATAATCGGTTTGGTTCGGATTTTTTCGGCTATTTTTTGATTGAACCAAAACCAAACCAAATTTAATCGTTTTTTATAATGCAAAATCAAAACCAAACCAAACCTAAAATGTATCGATTTTTTTGGTCGGTTTGATTTGGTTTTCGGTTTTTCGGTTTTTATGAACACCCCTACTCTTACGTTATGGTTGGCTAAGCCACATAATTTATTTTTATTGCATTTTATTTATATGGCCGGATATTTCGCCTGATTTAATTATTGTACTCTAACTATATCTTTTGCGGGTTTAACTATATAATCGTCACTTGCCTTCTGTCCTTACTTCTCTTTTATTTTCTCCTAACTATTTAGGGGCTTCGTGTCCGGTCTCCTTAGTGTGTGTGTGGGTGTCTATATATATATGTCGGTTAATTTCTTAAGAAATATATATTTTTAGCAGCTCCAAAAAATAATAGCTTTTGTATATATGTGTATTATACAAAAAAAGAAAAAAAAAAAAAAAATATATATATATATATATATATTATATATTTTGAATGTAATTAGTCCAACCGACCTGTCAATTTTATATTCTGTACTTATTTTTTTGGTAGGCAATTGTTTAAGTTAAATTTCTTAATCTGATATTTAAGTGAAGATAAGTAGGGGATGAAATTTCAAACCGTCCAAACAAAATAAAGTGAATGTTGGTTTGCTTTTGCAGGACAAAAGGCCCATCAGATGTTAAGTGGGATAGATGGTTTCAAGGAGCCAATGGGTCAAGACGTAACAAATGGTGGATCTGAATTTCCTTTTTCACCAAAGAAATTAAGTAAAACATCTGGATTTTCCTTTTTATATACATACAATCAGATATTCTTATTTGTATATTTGCTTTTTTACAATGTTGTATTCAGGTTTAATGTTAAAAGAAAAAGGGAGAAAAAAATCCACCCCAAGGGCCAACATTATTCAAATTGGCCCTTAAAATATTATACCAAAGTGCTAGTTAAGACTTTGAGAATAGAATGACCACCCCATAACTTAGAACGATCGGCCTATTTGGACGCTAAAACGGGGAGAGAGGTAATCGTGCTCATTCTATAGTTGGGCACGATTAGTTAGGAACATAAAAAGAAATAAAAAACCAAAACCTTTTTGATGAATAAAAATGAAAACTATATGAGTTAAAGAAGACCAATACTATCTTTTTCCAAACCAAACTCGCAAAAATAGAAACGACAAGAGAAAACACGAGAAATCAAAAGTTAATAGTTTTCGTGTATACTATCAATTGTCCTAGTTTAAGTGTCACATTTTATTTTCGAGGATCAATTAAACTAATTTCTTCATTAACACCATGCTAAATTTATTCAATTTCAAATTAAAAATTAGACACTACAACAGTTCAAAATAGTACTGAAGCATTTGGCTTCGACCACGACTTTACGGCTTTTCCTTTCACAACGCCTCCATAAAACAATATTTTACATCATTATTACGTAAAAATAATTACAAGTAACTGTTCACAAAATAAACTGCATAATAATATAAAAGTAAGACAAATTACATATTGTTATAGACTAAAATGCTTTTATATATTAGAAATTTTGTAAAAGCCATCGAAATTTAAATTCTTTATACTCATAGTTTCTCTACGTAACTTATTAAGGTTTGAAAAGTGGGAGAAAATTTACGTGGTACTCAATTGTTGTCTAGCTGTGCCCTTAGAAAGAAACACATGAGAGACATGCTAGCCTTTTCTTTTACAAGTTTGGAAACATTATCGTGCATCAATAAGGGTTATGAAATCGTCTTTGATTAAAAATACTTTACCCATCAATATGAAATTTCCCGGAACGGATTCGAATTTAATTGAGCCTCAATACTGATATCGTGCTGGAAACTATAAAATCTTGCCTACTAACAAACGCCATAAATTAAAGTTCCAGGTTGCAAATTGGAATAAAATTATAAAATTAGTTTGCTAAAAATCGCATTAACTAGTCTTGATTATGGATTATATATAATTTTTAATGCACTAATCCCATTTCACATTGACTTAATTGGACTATGATTAAGTAAGAAAACTTTGCTACGTTTACAAGATAAGCTATGAGTGTCAAAGACATAAGAAAATTAATTAATTAAAGTATTCGTTCAGTATAACTTTTACTTCAACACTTTCATGTGCTACAGGGATTCCTTAACGCAATTGAAAGCCACAATGCTTTATTGCATTTGAATGCTACAGATAATCTTGCCAAAATTGTTTCATTGAAATTACCAAATTCATATACTAATCAACAAAGTCTTCCCTTTCTTATATTTTTATATTTGATGAGGAGGGGGAGGGGTGGAGCTAACTTTACCGTTGCAGGTTCGGCCGAACTCGATAGTTTTGGTTCAAATCTCGTATTTGTCTTAAGAAATTCATTAAATGTATATAAACTGTTAATTTAGAAGTCAGTAATTTAAAAAGAATAAAATTACGAACACATAAGCTTCTGATCTTGACTCCGCCTCTGATGGGGTGGTGCTTCTACTCTTTGTACATACTTTGATGATATATTTATGTAAATAGACTCTCTAAAGTGAAATTAAAATTGCTACTTTTCTTTTTCTGGGAAGGAATATATTAGCGGTCTACACATACATCAAAGTAATGAATGCATAACATATACACCGAGTGTGAATAAATTTTTTCGCAAACTCTTAAGTATCTTTGCCCAACTAGGCTAGCTAAATTGAGTGGCAAAAAAAAAAAAAAAAATTTGAAGAGATTATAGAGGGTAGTTTTGCTTGAGTATACATTAAAGTTGAATGTTTATTTTTGTATATCATAATCATAATTTAAATAGAAGGGCATGGCTCTTAGTATACACAAGAACTGAATTTGACAAAAATGGTGGATTTTAAAGGAGTAAGAAACAACAAAGGCCATGATCAACGGTTGTTGGAGGCCGCCAAATCGGGCGGCCTCCAATTACCACCCTTCCACCACCAACGGTTGTTGGAGGCTGCCGCCAGCAAATCTAGCAGCCTCCAATTACCGCCCTTCCATCACCACCACCAACGGTTGTTGGAGGCCGCCACCACCAAAGTCGGTGGCCTTCAATTCCCGCCCTTCCACCATCACCATCACCATTACCACCAACTCCTCTTCTCTTGTAAAGTTATCAAGATTTTCATCTTATTATTTACAATTTCTACTTATTGCCTTGTTCTTTATTGTCACTCTAATACATACCCTTTAGAATCCTTTCCAAATTCTTACAATTCCTTTTCTTCATTCTCTCAAGATTTCAGGCAAGGAAATATTCTACCTTCAACAGTGAGTTATCTATTACTCTTTTCTATATTTCATAATGCACTTTGTTTCTAGAAAATAAAAAAGTTTACTATATTACAATAAATTAATTACATTAAAAGTGTAATTGTTATTCCCAATGATCCTTTTATTTGTTTATTATTTGGAATTCTCAAGGAAGATAGAAACTAGTATACTATTCGTATGTAAAACCGTAAAAAACGTCTGTGTTAAACAATTACGATGAACTTATTATTTCCTCCTATTTTCAATTGAATTTAAGTTATATACATTGACATTGAAATGAATACTTACGCTATCAATATAATTTAACATGTTCAGGTCTTATTGAATAAAGTTGTAATTCCATTTAAATGACCCTATTGTTTATATTCATTTAACAACTTAAACTTTTTCTAAGTATTTACCTAATTAATTTCGTGGACATTTTCAGAGCAAGAAGCAAAGTAAATTAAAACAAGTGTTAAAAGAGGCAGCCATGGCAGACAAAACAGTGATCATAACAACTCTAAATGCAGCATGGACAGCTCCAAATTCCATTTTTGATCTTTTTTTGGAGAGCTTTAGAATTGGAAACAATACAAATTCTCTATTGAATCATGTATTAGTAGTAGCTTTGGATCAAACTGCGTATTCTCGTTGTTTGGAGATTCACTTAAATTGCTACGCACTGATCACAAATGGAGTTGATTTCTCTGGGGAAGCACATTTTATGAGTGATGATTATTTGAAGATGATGTGGAGGAGAATTGATTTTCTTCGTATTGTTCTCCAGATGGGATATAACTTCATTTTCACGGTAAGCTTTCTTTTCCGAGCCGAGGATCTATTGAAAACAGTCTCTTTGCCTTCATGTGGTAGGAGTAAGGCTACGTACACTCTACCCTCCCCAGACCTCACTTGTGGAATTACACTGAATTTGTTGTTGTTGTTGTTATTGCTGTTGAACAATGGTGTCCAAGGATAAATACTATCCGCCAACTATCAGATATTTATACTGAACCAAGAAATTTCACTTTAAAAGTTAAAATTTAAGCAAGAATAGTTATAATTTAACCATGAAAAATATTTGCATGGAAGACTACCTCCCACCATGTCTTTTTATTTCTGCTAGAATTTGAATTCTGATTTTTTATGGTTTCACCTACTTTATTGAACTCTAAATCACATCCTTTAAGTGCAATCTTCTTATGATGTAAACCATTCATCTTTATTGAAAAATAAAAGATAGCTCTCTCTTTTATAATATATTTTTCATTGGTCATTTCTCTAAAGTTAAACTGCTTTTATAATTTTTCAAATGATGCCATTTGCAATTGCTATATATTTTTTCTGAATTATTTCTTGGATTTTCAAAGATCGGATTTTTTTTATTTTTTTATTTTTATGATACTCAATTTTTGCATTGAGCCGACTAATTTCAGATTCGCACTGAAATTTTTTACATTGGGATTAAAGTGTCCTATAACAAAGGTGACACAGTTAAAGCTTGAGCCAAAAATTTCTAATAAAGGATGAATGAGTATTTAACTTTTATTATTAAAAATAAAAACATTCTTGCTCGACCATTAAGATAAAGAAATGGAGACCAGTGGAATAATGAGTAATGAACCAAGTAACAAATTTTGAGACCTTAGGTTGTTTTACTTTTTTACTTATTTTCATATCATAGTGTGACTTCTTTCTAGTTACATCTTTATGATTTTACAATTTTTGACCATTTTATTTAATAATTTCTTTTTAATTTTTGTGGTTTTTAGGATGCAGATATATTATGGTTTCGAAGACCATTTGCACATTTTTATTCACATGCCGATTTTCAAATTGCTTGTGATCATTATGTCCACAACTCATTCAATCTGAAGAATGCGCCAAACGGAGGGTTCAAATATGTGAAGTCTAATAATCAAACGATCCAATTTTACAAATTTTGGTACGACGCAAGAAAGATTTATCCAGAAAAACATGATCAAGACGTGCTCAACATAATCAAATTTCATCCATTTCTCAAGAAAATTAAACTGAAAATAATGTTTTTGGACACAGCTTATTTTGGAGGATTTTGTGAACCTAGCAAAGATCTTAATTTGGTTGGCACAATGCATGCAAATTGTTGTGTAGGTCTTGGCAACAAAATACATGACCTAAAAATGGCCATTAATGATTGGAAAAATTATATGGCTTTGCCAAGTGGTGAAAGGATTTCAAAAAGACATACTTGGACTGTTCCAAGAATATGTGGGCTAAAATTCATAAAAAATCACTTTTCTTCCCATGTAATTGGAAAACTGTCATTGCATTGAGTTTCAAATTCTACAAGTAAAACTTCATAACAATCTCCTAGAGTTTTACGCGTGGAATATAAAATTTCATAAAAATGACTACTATTCACTGTCGTTCTAAATAAGTCAGATAGTTGATCGAGAAAACAACGCCCAAAGATGATTGAGCAGGTTCTCGGTGGCTAAAATCATCTCAAATCTGAAGTGAAGAAAAAAAATCAAGTTTTTTTAGTTACAGGAACGAAAAGTGATTAGCCCTCATAATAAAGATGATCATTTTCTTGTAAACATTAGCTGTTTTTTTTTTTCTAGCTAAATCATTCTTTTTCCCTTTACTACTCATAAATGTGGTTATAATAATTCAAAAGTAATCTTGTGTACACAATGCGTGCAAATTGTTGTATAGGTCTTGGTAATAAAATACAACAATAACATACTCAGTAAAATTTCATTAGTGGGGTCTGGGGAGAGTAGAGTGTAGGCAGATTTTACCCCTACTCCGAAAAGGGTAGAGAGACTATTTCCGGGAGACTCTTGGCTCAACAGAAGAGACAATAATATCAGAAAAGAAACAAAAGAAAAGGCATGTAACAACAAAAGATGTTAGAAAGATAATAACAACAACGAATAAGTGAAAGGACAATAACACAAAACTATGTAAAACAACAATGTGAGCACGCCATAGACCGCTAACAAACCTAAACAAAATTCTATCAGACTATCCGGTACAAAAAGGGAAGAACTCTCGACTATCCCCTAGCCTACCACCCTAACGCTCGACCTCCACATGTTCCTATCAAGAGCCATGTCCTCAGAAATCTAAAACCGTGTCATGTCCTGCCTGATCACCTCGCTCCAATACTTCTTAGGCACCCTTTGCCTCTTCTCGTACTTGCCAAAGCCAACCGCTCACACCTCCTAATCGGGCATCTATGGTTCTCCTCCGCCCGTTCCCGAACCACCTTAGCCTCGCTTCCCGCATCTTGTCGTCCTCGGGAGCAACGCCCACCCTCTCCTGAGTATTTTCATTCCTTATCTTATCCAGTTTGGTATACTTGGTAATAAAATACATAACCTAAAAATGGCCCTTGATGATTGGAAATATTATATGTCTTTGCCAAGTGACGAAAGGGAGTCAAAAATATATAATTGGACTGTTCCAAGAATATGTGGATAAATTAAGATGATCATTTGAATGAACAGCCTTTTTCTTGTAAACATTTCCTGTTTATATTTTTTTTTAAATTCTTTTGGCCAGTCTCTAAATCCGTTTTTTTCTTTACATTGAAAGTGTTTATAATAATGCTAAATTAAATACCTCTCTAAACTCTATAGTCTTTGATTTACTTCGAAACGGCATTTATCTTCTACATGATTACTCCCCGAGTTTTATATTTTTAAATTTCTTACCGTAGATATTTAATGTTATCTATGATTACCACCGAAGGTTATGACGGGGCGTATAGAATTTATTTATTTAATTTAAAGATTCCAAGTTCGAGTCGTGGATATAGAAAGTATTTTTATCTTCACATCACTAGAAATTCTGGAAAAATTGTCCAAAAAGATCAACCAAAGTTGGCCGATAATGGCCAATAACCGTTAAAAACGCGACCATTTACATGTGAACGGTATTTTGAAGGTCGGAAGGGCATACCGACCAAAGTTGGTCGGAAATTACCGACCAACATTGCTCTACACGACCATTTGACAATGTAATTGGCTTACCGACCAAAATTGATCGGAATATTATTTTATTAATTTAATTATACCGACCAAACTTGGTCAGTGTATTAAATTTATTAATTTTTCCTATCGACTGTAACGACTCGACCGGTCGTTTTGCGTTATCGGACCCCGTTCCCCTAACTGAAACTTTCCATAGCGGCTTATTGTGATTTATGACTTGCGGGGGCGGGTGGTCCGGGATTCAGAAGTGTTTAGAGCAATATTGGAACACTTGGTTCCTTCAGGTTGGCCTTTAAGGCCAAGTTTGACTTCGGTCAATATTTTTAGTAAACGACATCGGAATCGAGTTTCGTCGGTTCTGCTAGCTTCATATGATGATTTCGGACTTGGGCGTATGTTCGGAATGGGTTTAGGATGATCCGGGAGCGTTTCAGCACCCAATATTGAAATAAGAGTTCCTTAAGTTCCTATTGTGGTTTGGGACGTGTTTTTGTGTTATCGAGGTCCGAACGGAATTTCGAGACCGAGAATAGTTCCGTTATGTCATTTATGACTTGTCTGCAAAATTTGGTGTCATTCCGAGTAGTATAGGTCGGTTCGGCGCATTGTTAGCGAAGTCAAGAAAACTTAAAATTCCTAAGTTTGGTTCTAAGGGTTTTGAGGTGTGATTTTGAGTTTTAGCGTTGTTGCGGGTGTTCCGAAGGCTCGAGCGAGTCCGTATTATGATTTGGGACTTGTTGGTATATTTGGACAGGGGCTCGGGTGGGCCCAGGTGCTTCTCGGGCACCAAACGAGGCCAAAAACCAGCTGAAGCAGTTTCTGGTGCACCTGATCTGATGTGACTGCAGGTGCGGTTGCCCAGTCGCAGCTGCGAGACCGCTCCTGCGGTCCAGGCCTCGCAGGTGCACCCCCAGGTGGGTTGCCCAGTTCTCGTAGGTGCGGGCTCTTTCCCACAGGTGCGGAGCCGCAGGAGCGGACTCCAGACCGCAGGTGCGAGCCCAGGCTCTTGTCCCATTTTCCGCAGGTGCGAGACCGCATGTGCGGTCGTCGAGTCGCAGGTGCGGAAACCCCTGTAGGCAGTAAGGTCTTTAAGTGCGGGATTATCCCATTTTCACTCCATTTTCTTCCACCATAGGCGATTTTGAGAGCTTGGAAAAGAGTCCCACGACCCAGCCACTGAGAGGTAAGTAAATTCTACCCTAAAGTTAGTTAATGAATGAATTCCTAGTTGAATTTAACTATTAGTGAAAAATTAAGGAATTGGGTAGTAACCTAGGGCTTTCGAGAATTTAGAGAATTACCCGTGAATTGGTTATGAAATCATACAAAAATCATATATTAATGATCCTTAGGTTATGTGTGAGTGTTTCCTTCAAGAATTTTTGAAATCCGAGCACGCTGGCCCGGGGTTGGATTTTGAGATTTCTTCAGGAATGATGAATTTGACTAAATAATAGGAGAATTCCATGCTTTGAGTATAATTTGATATATTTACGTAACGTTTGGTTAGCTTCGAGTCCTTTGGGTGACGAGTTCGGAGTTTCGGGCGCATTCTTGATCCGGGGAGTAGGTGCGACGCGAGGTGAGTCTCCTTTCTAACCTCGTAAGAGGGAATTGTCCCCGTAGGTATTTTCAAATGCTATGTGTGATAATTGTGGGGGATACGTACGTACAAAGTGACGAGAGTCCGTATATAGCGACTATTATTATTATGTCCGGGTAGTTAGGCCACATCATGCCTTGTGTTTTCCTTGAAATGAACTATATTCTTAATAAATTAAATGTTACATGCGGCTTATTTCCCTGAGGTCATGGAATTTGAGAAATTTTAAGGAATTGTTTACTGAAAAGTAATTTTTAAAGGAATATTGTGTGTGCATGTGACCGCTTCACAATTTACATTCCGCGAGCGGAGTGTGATTTCCCCCACTCTTATGGGAGCGGGCCGTACGCCACGGCAGATTGAAAGATGCACTTATGGTTCGGGCCGTTCGATCCTCGGCAGTGCATAGAGATGATTCCTTTATGGCAAAGATGCACTTATGGTTCGGGCTGTTCGATCCTCGGCAGTGCATAGATGTGAGTACTTTATGGCAAGGTGCACTTATGGTTCGGGCCGTTCGACCCTCGACAATGCACATATATGACTATCTTATGGCTCAGGACGATTGTCCTTATTCCGTAGGCGCATGATTTATTTGTTACTAAATTTATGGACATTGATTTGACAGATATTTGGGGGAAGGTGAAGTAGTAATTGTTTATTTATTTCCAGTACTCACTTGGATTTTAGTGCCTTATATATTTGCTGCTTCACTGCCTTTACATGCCTACCGTTTTCATCATATTATGTTAAATTACATTGTTGGACCTTAGTGAGTGTCAAGTCGACCTCTCGTCACTACCTCTTCGAGGTTAGGCGGGATACTCACTAGGTACATATATATTTATGTACTCATGCTACGCTTCTGTACTTAATTGTACAGGTTCTGCGGCTGGTGCATCTGGTTGTCAGACCGGAGCTTGATTCTGATTATAGACGGACCTGACTTCACGGTGAGCTACTTTCTCCTGGCGATCTCCGGCAGCACCATGGAGTTTCTTTTTCTTATTTCCCGTCTATTTCTTTAAGACAGTGGGACTGTATATTATATCTTTTGTATATTCTGTTATTATGCCCGTAGGACTTGTGACACTAGTTTCTGGCACACACGTGGTGGTTATCATGGATTACGGCTCTATATATATATTGGCTCACGCCTCCTCATGACCGCTTTTGATTAAAAACTGGCTAATTATCCTGGTCGACTTATGTTTTAAGTTTTAAGAACTGAGTATATGTCGAAATGTTTAATCTAATAAGAAAGAACCCTTAGTAAATTGAGTGTTGGCTTGCCTGACCCCGCTGTTGGGCACCATCACGACCTAAGTTAGGCTTTTGGGTCGTGACATCGACCAACTTTGGTCGGTATTGGAAAATATATTTTCTTATAAATTATTAAAATTTAAAAAAAATGACCAACTTTGGTCGGTACTGAAAAATATATTTTATTTTAAATAATTAAAATGTAAAAATACCGACCAAAATTAGTTGGTGAACTGGACTAGGCAGGCAGAAAACCGACCAAACTTGGTCGGTAATGTTGAATTATGGGAATTCATTGTACATTAATCGACCAACATTGGTCAGTAATGTGCAATTTAATTTTTTTTATTAGTAACCGACCAAGGCTGGTCGGTTTTCTGGGTTTAATTTTGGCAGAAAATGCCTATTTTGGTAGCTACACCACCTGCCAAATAAAACAACATACCAAATACACCCAATTCAAATCTAATAACCACCAAATCACTTCATACAACCCCTAATTCACCATAAATCCAACAAAAAACCTAACAACAACAAACAACAACCAAACATCCAATTAATACTTTAAAACTAACAAATTAAAGTTCAATTGAACATCACAATCCAAAACCAAGCAAAACCTAATTACAACAACTTCAAAATTGTTTAATCTAATTCAAAACTGGTTCTATTAGTCTAGTTAAAAGTATATCAAAATATTGGTCAAGGAGTATTTTCTACAACATCATCATCACCGTCTGATGAACTTTCATCTACAAGACGGTATAGAGAACGGTCTTGTGGAGGACGGGAAGGAGCGATCACGTGTAGGTCGAGCCTCTAGCGATGACTCACGAGACCGGGGCAACGGAAAAAATCCAGTAGATAAGAGAGTTCTGATCTGAGTTTGCATACAAAGGAATTGAGCATCTCTAAGCCTTTCTCTTTCCTTGGCCGCTTCTAGCTCGGATGTAAGCTTTTTCACTGTCCCCCGCATAAATATGAGGCTCTCCCTATTAAGTTCCTCGCTGTTCGAGGAAGTCCCCGTTCCTTGCATTCCACACCTATAGCGATGGATTTTTTTTATAGGAAGCCCGTATACCTTCCCCCATTTTGGACCACCAACAACCTCAAACCATATTCTTTCAGCATCCTCGTCCGAAGGTTGGCTTGGCTCACCCAATTCACCAGATGGCTGACTACGAATGAATTCCTCCACGTCACTTCAGTAGCGACCCTATATTATTTTAAATTAAATTAGTATCTAAAAAATTCTTATAAAAGTAAATTATAACACTTAAAGAAAAATGAAAGCTTACATATGCAGTCCCTGCCCGGTCCTCGGCCCATTTATCTCCACCCCCCTCTTTCTTCTTCTTTACAATATGCGTCTCTTTGAATAGCTCATGATGGCTCATTGGACGTCCATACTTATTGTCCTGAAACAAAATTAATTTAGTTAATAAATAGAATTGATATACTTATATAATAAAATAATTTAAGCAATTACCAATTTTTTTTACTGTCCTCAGGCTGATATCACCCCAGTGTGCAAGGAGCCTCCCTTCTCGAATGAGCGAGCTTTCTTTCCTTTTTCGCTCCTCTCTAAGAAATCCACGATCTAACATTTCCTTAACAAATCATACTATAAATGCTCAAGACACCAACCAGGCCTCTTGTTCTTCTTTCTAGCATCCGAGAAATGATCCGCCAATCTTTTGCGAGCTTTATGATGAAAATTTGCAGCCACTTCCCGTTATAGTGGTCTTCCCATACACCCTTGCTCTGCATTTCAAAAGTTAAATATTAGATGAAAACAGAATAAATATAAATTATTAAACGACTTAAAAGAACATTTATACCTTAAACTGATTGAAAATTTGCTCCTTCAGCAAGAACAAAAAATCAGTCCAAGTTGCATAAGGGGCCATCAATAAAGCTTTTTGATGGCATTAGTGATTATCTTCAGAGTCTTCTTACCCGGCTTGAACCTGCAATTTAACAATAAAAATACATGAATATATTAGTAAAAATATTATAAAATAATAGACGGAAAAATAACACAACTCTTACCCATCAGTATTCTTGTAAGTCCATTCTAGACTTCGGGTTATATTTTGTCTTACCTTTAACATCCATCACTGTGTTGAACAAATTGTCAAAATGATTCTTCTCAATATACATGACATGAAGGTTGTGTTGGAGAATATTATCCTTCCAATAAGGCAACTCCCAAAATATACTCTGTTTCGTCCAATTATGAGTAACACCATATCCGGGGAATCTATAAGTTGGAGCTTCAGTAACTTTACTGAAGTTCTGGACCCTCTCCCAAATGTCCTCACCTAAAAGTATCGGAGGTGGCGTATCACATTCCACTTTATTCTTTTTGAATGCATTTTTCATCCTTCTAAACTCATGATCCTCAGGCAAGAACTGACTGTGACAATCAAAACATGATTGCTTTCGGCCATGTTTCAAGGTGAATGCTTTACCATTTTCCATGCAGTAAGGACAAGCTAGCTTCCCATCAGTCATCCACCTAGACAACATTCCATACGCAAGAAAATCGTTAATAGTCCACATTAAATTAGCATGCAATTTGAAATTTTGCTTGGTTGATATGTCATATGTTTCAACACCATCATACCACAACTGTTGTAGCTCATCAATCAAAGGTTGCAACTATACATCAATCAAACTTTTTGGATTACGTGGACCGGGGATAATAAAATTTAAAAATATATATGGACTAGTCATACACAACTCAGGTGGTAGATTATAAGGTGTAAGAAAGACATGCCAACATGAATATGGTGTCGCAAATATAGAAAAATGCGTGTAGCCATCCTCACACAAACCTAACCGAATGTTCTTTGGTTCACTAGCATAATCTAGATATGTCCTATCAAAGTGCTTCCAAGCTTCTCCATCTGAAGGATGACACATAACACCAGGTGGTCTTCTATTTTCAAAGTTCCATCTCATATGAGGAGCAGAACTCATCGACGCATGTAACCTCTTTAACCTAGGTATAAGAAGTAAATAATGCATCTCCTTCACAACGACCATATTCCTGCTGGAAAGCCTTTTGAAACGAGGCTTTTCACAGAATTTACAACTTTCTAAATTTGCATCATCTTTAAAATATAACATGCAACCATCTTCAGACAATCAATTCTCATTGACGAAAGTCCTAACTTAGAAACCAATCTCTTTGCCTTATAGAAATCACTAGGTAAGTTGATATTTGGGTCAATTAGTTCACTCATAAGGTCAATGAAAGAATTCATAGCCGCTTGAGAAATATTCCAATCTGATTAGATACTTAATAATCTAATTGCAACAGACAACTCAAAGTGCCGACTTACTTCACATAGTGGACGACTAGCTTCCTCTAACTGTTCATAAAAACGTTTTGCATCATCATTAGGAGTTTGTTCAATATTTTTATTGGGCTCACCCGCGGAGTGCATCACAAAAGCATCCGCAACCATATCCTGAATTCTAGAATCATGATTTGTATTCTCCACCGACCTAATAATTTCACCAACAACCATGTTATGAAATATTTCATGGCTACCATCGATCTCTCCATGATTAGTCAACACAAAGTAATTCTCTATAAACCCCTTCCTATAAAGATGAAGCTTAACTTCCTCCAGTTTTTTAAACTTCACACAATCGCACATGACACAAGGGCACCTAATTACTCCTTCAATTTGGTATGTGAAAGTGACATTGCATGTCNGGGGTTATAAAAAAAAAAAAAAAAAAAAAAAAAAAAAAAAAACAAAAATAAATAGAGATATTTTCATAAATATTAGAACTACTTAATGTATTCTACAATTATAAATTAATTAAATATTTTTAGTTAATTAAGATAATTAAATTTTCCTAATTACACCAAAATTAAGTTATAGTATATATAATTAATTATAATTCATTCAATTTAAACATAAACTATGAGTTCATTCATGTCCTAAGAGTTTAAACATAAACTAAAAGTTTAATTTATATCCTAAAAGTTTAATTTATATCCTAAAAGTTCAATTCATATCCTAAAAGTTCAACCCATACCCTAAAAGTTCAATTCACAAGAACAAGGGTGTGTTTGGTATAACGGAAATATTTTCCAATAAACTTCCGAACCACTAAAATTTTGAAACCACGAAATTTCGTATTCGTAAACTTTATAATTTCTAAACCCGTAAACTTCCAAACACATAAACCTCCGAACTCATAAC
>ML325083.1:0-46293 GCA_005239505.1 Nicotiana paniculata | reverse complement strand
CAAAACATATTTCCCAACTTTATTTTGGAAAAACATGTATAAAATTCTCAAGTTTTGGGTTTTGGCCCAAAATCAGCAATTGGGGTGATTTTGGGATTTGGGAATTTTGCCAAAATGGGGGCAAAATTTATGGCCAAACATGAGTTTGCCAATTAAATCCCAAATTTATTTTTGCAAAATCATAACCCAACGGGTCCTTAGTATCTCAATAATTACATTCAAATCCTTTGGATGCCTAACATCCTAAACTCCTGTATTATAACTTATTGAATCATTACTCAGGTATTCTGATCTAGCTATATATGACTACACATACTTTCTAATCTACAGTCTGTTTTAGAGGAGCTGAAGCAAATGAACTTAAACTTCAAAACAAGAAGCAGGAGAATCCTAAGAGGAGACTGGATAAACTATCCTATTTCCGTCGGATAAGCAACAAAACATTATCTTCTAGTACAGATGATGAATACAGAAGATAGAGAGAGACATAAAGCACGCGAGCTTGCTTGAGGGAGACAAAGTAAAACTCACATATCTGAGCAGTGCAAATGTAGCTAAGAACAAAAATCCTGTAAGTGTAATCTGCAATAGAAGTTATATATCAGACCTCAAAGCGCGGAGAATGAGAAAAACAACATTTGCAACAAAGACCATAGGTTATAGTGGGACGTACCATATTCGTTCTGGGGAACATATAAAGAACATGCACACAAAAAAGAAATTGTCAGTTAACTCCGAAAAAGGAGAAAAAGATACAACATGATCATCTGGCTAAATCCATTAGCAAGTAATTCTTAATGGGTGACAAAATCACATTAGAGATTACGTCTAGTATCTCAGTAACAAGATCCTGAAAGTTGCTTTGTTCAATTACCATTATAGAAGATGGCATTCCGTTGATTCATAGAAACAAGAAAAGAAAGTTCCTTGGATCCATATTCCTTCATTCGGCATTCCACCAACAATACCGCTGTTCCAT
Source organism: Nicotiana paniculata (assembly GCA_005239505.1). NCBI lineage: Eukaryota > Viridiplantae > Streptophyta > Magnoliopsida > Solanales > Solanaceae > Nicotiana > Nicotiana paniculata. Next base: position 45,314 of record ML325083.1, on the reverse strand, counting down.
TTCAGTTCTAAGATATGGTCTTCTATTCTAGGGTGTTCAAACAATTAATTCTACAAGTGAATATAAGCAGAAACTCCAAGGTTCTGTATTTATGGATGAAAGATCTTTAGGGCATCCATAAACAAAAATCAACCAAAAACTCCTATATAGATCCTATTCCACATCACCGTCTATTCTAAATTCCTAACATAAATGTTTTCTTCTTTATCATCTCTTTGTTTCCCTCTTGACAGGTAATAAAAGGAATTTGTGTACTCCAATTTGCCAAAGGAATGGGCAGCAAAGCCCTATGGACTCACTAAGGAAGCAAATAACTGGACCCATACACAGAAACATCATTACACAAACACTAGAAATTTAAACACACACATGTACAAAATTGTCAAGGAAAAATGATTCATCATATTCAGAGAGACCGGGAGACAACTTACGGCATCCAAAGGGGGAAGAATTGACACAGCTACTCCAAAAGGGCTGCAACACATACTTAGCAACATAGGAGTGATCTACCCTACTGTATTGTACCTATGAAGCGCTTGCACTCCATGTGCCCCAATGTATCCCATTCTTCCTTTCCTTTCTCTCGCTCCCCGAAATCACCTATAAACCAATTGGAATTTGCACAAATAATACGGTTAAAGGTTTCTAAAACGGTAAAACCGGCATCTAAGTTATCAGAACAACAAAATTGATAGGACTACCAAAATAAGACTTTGAATGTTGAATCTGAGAAACAAATTAGAAAGATAAAAGTGGCATGCCTAGAATTGTAACAATAGGAGACTTTGAATGTTGAATCTGAGAAACAAAGTAGAAAGACAAAAGTGGCATGCCTAGAATTGTAACAATGGGAGACAACTTTCAAATCCAATTCCAAAAAGCTAGCAGACAAAGCAAATTTGAGCATTGAATATGAAAAACAAAGTAGAAACTGAAAACAACACACCTAAGTTGCAAGACTGACTCCGAACCATCACCAGAGTAACAAAGAAAACAAATTTGAGGGGGACTCTCAAAATGGAATCTTGAACATTTAAGCTGAGAACAAAGTAGAAATACGAAAAGGGTGTGCTTGCAACCCAGAGAGTTATGACAAATTTTCTAAAACCAATTCCACAGTTAAGAGGAAATAATATAATTTGATGAGGCTATCGGAAGCAACCTCTCTACCTTCCCAAGGTAGGGGTAGGGTCTTCGTACACACTACCCTCCCCAGACCCCACTTGTGGAATTCTATTAGGTTTGTTGTTGTTGCCGTTTTTGTTATCGAAAAGGGAGTTCGAACATTTGAATCTTAGAAACGAGGTATCAAAACAAAAAGGGCATGCATAAAATATCAAGAATATGACAACCTTTCCAGTACCAATTCAAGAGTTAAAAGGAAAAAGAACAAATAAGCAAACAAACTTGATGGGTGCTATGAAAATGGGATTTTGAATTATGAATCTATGAAACTAAGCATAAACACGAAAAGGGTATGCTAAGAATGCAAGAATATGATATATTTTCAAAAGGAAATCCGGAGTTACAATATCAAAATAGGATTTTGAACACTGAATCTCTGAACCTAAGAAAAAGTAGGAAAAGGGTATGCTTACGATGCAAGAATAAGACCAATTTCCATAAGCAATTCCATAGTTATAGTATCAAAATGGGATTTTGAACATTGAATCTATGAGACTAAATTAAATTAGCAAAAAGGTGTGCTCAGAATGCAAGAATATGACAAATTTTCATAAGATATACCCGAGTCACAGTATCAAAATTGGATTTTGAACATTGAATCTATGAAACTGAGCAAAAATACGAAAAGGGTATTGTCACGACCCCAAATCCAGGCCAGTCGTGATGGCACCTATCATGAAACTAGGCCAGCCAAAACTTCACTCAAATCATAATAAACTCCCATTTAGCTCTAACTATATCGATTACCCATAAAAGTTTCCTTTAAACATTTATAAAACAGTTAAATCTATGCTGAACATTAAATACAATCCCCCGAGAACCCGGAGTCACTGATCATGAGCATCTACATAATACACAACTCAACGAAAATAAATTATGTAATTTTAAACAAGAGAGGGAGCAGGACTGCGGATGCATGCAGCCACCTCGCAAACCTCCGAGAATCTCTGGAACAGATAGACAGCTAACCCTGCCCTAACACTTGAATCTGCACACAAGGTGCAATGAGTAATGTGAGTACACCAACTCAGTAGTAATGAAAATAAATCAGGTCTGAGCAGCAAGAACCATATAACATCAATGTCATCAAATCACAAGAGGCACAACCTTACTTTCAAATAGTATAACATAGATGTATGAAATCGTCATGCCTTAAAAATCAACTTCTGAAAACCCTTTAACAATATATATTTTTCAACAACTTCAACCGAAAGGTCTAGCATAAAATGAAATGAATCATATAGAGGCCCCTCGGGCAAAACATATTACATAAGCTCAGAATGAAAGTAGCGGAATCATCAGTAGCCCCTTGGGCAAAACATGTATCATAATCAGCCCCTCGGTCATGCCTAACAGTCACTCATAATCAGTCACTCAGCACCTCACAGTCACTCATAATCAATCACTTAGCACCTCACAGTCACTCATACCTCCCAAACACTCGTCACTCGGCACTCGCACTCAGTAGGTACCTGCGCTCACTGGGGGTGCGTACAGACTCCATCTTCGGAGGGGCTCCTTCAAGCCAAGTGCTAAATAAACAGCCAAATCATGGCATCAATCGCTCTCAGGCTCTCGGCCTGTCTCATATCATAAATATCCTCACAACATTGGCCGTCAGACGCACTCAGTCAGACACTCTCAACATGCCACTCGGGCCATAAGTAAAACGGGGTTCTCGACCCGAAAATAGTATTTCATTTCAAGAAAAAGTAATATCATCAAATAGGAGTTTCAACAATTTCACCAGAAGACTGAGTGTAAAATCATAGTTTCAAGTAGTGAGAGTATCAGTAAAGTAGCCCCCAAGGGGTTAAAACAAATCGGCACTAGGCCCCAAACATGGCTCATAGCCCAAATATTACACAATTCTTTTAGAACATAATTAACATAAGGTTTTGAGTAAATATGCAACTCATTAGTTGCCGCGGAGAGGACCTAGTCCAATCCAAAAGTCAATACGCGCCACACACTCGTCATCCGACATGTGCGCCATTCTAGAAACAACAAGAAATACGAAGTCCGGGGTTTCATACCCTCAGGACAAGATTTATAGCCATTAATTACCTCCACCGGGCCACAACACTAGCCCGCTATGCTCATGCCCCTCAAATTGGCTCCCGATTTCTCCGAATCTAGCCAAGATCAGTTCAACATCATTAATATATACTCAAGGAACACAACCCAATCGAAAATTATCAATTCACACAAAAATCTCGAAATTCGGCCAAACCCGATCCCCAGGCCCACGTCTCGGAATCTGATAAAATTTTCATCACAAGAACCCTTATCCTCCCACGAGACCGTACATACCAAGAACACTAAAATCGGACCACAATTGCCACTCAAATCCTCAGAAGAAAAATGCCATTCCCATGCACCCTTCTTCCCCAACTTTGGTTCAATTCCAGAAATTTTATGGTTTAATCACTTAGGAATTGACATAAAAACGAGTTATGAAGTTGAAAACCTTACCTCCAAGTGATCCCTTGATTTCCCTTCAAATCCCTCTCAAATAGCTCTCAACTCGCATGCAAAAATGGGGAACATATAAACCAATTTCGCACTTCAGGCCTTTTAAACATTCTGCCCAGCTAAAATAATTCCTTTACTGCAATCGCAAACATCGGCATCCGATCGCGAAGAACAAATCTGCTGCCCCATCAAATTACCTTACGCGATCGCGATTCATCAAGACCTAAACCCACGCGATCGCAAACCATTCCACGCGATCGCGAAGAACAAAGCTCAACTCACCCACGCGCCCCTTCAACTCTACGCGATCACAAACAAGACCACGCGATCGCACTGACCAAACACTCATACTCACGCGATCGCAAACCATTCCACGCGATCGCGAAGAACAAAGCTCAACTCACCCACGCGCCCCTTCAACTCTACGCGATCACAAACAAGACCACGCGATCGCACTGACCAAACACTCATACTCACGCGATCGCAAACCATTCCACGCGATCACGATCAACAAAAATCTTGCCTCACTAATTAACCCTACGCGATCGCAAACATCCTCACGCGATCGCGTAGAAGGAAACCAGAACCTTACACCACCAGCAATCTGCCGAGAATTCAAGCCAAAAGTTGGTCCGTTAACCACCCGAAACACACCCGAGGCCCTCGAGACCTCAACCAAACATATCAACATATCCCATAACATCATTCAAACTTAGTCGAGCCTTCGAACACCAAAAACAACGCGAAAAAACCAAAATTACATCAAATTCAAGCCTATGAACTTTGAAACTTCCAAATTTCGCCAACTTCGCCGAAACTAACCAAAACACCTCCGATTGACCTGAAATTTTGCAGACACATCCAAAATGACATTACGAACCTGCTCCAACTTCCTGAATTCCATTCCGACCTCGATAGCCTATTTTCCACTGCCGTCCGGAAATCGCCAAAAACTAACTTTCGCCAATTCAAGCCTAATTCTACTCCGAACATCACAAAAATATTCTGAATACACTCCTAAGTCCCAAATCACCTGACGAAGCTATCCGAGCCATAAAATCCGCATTCCGAGATTGATTACCAATGAGTCAACTCTCAGTTAACTTTCTCAACTATTAGGCTACCTTGAGAGACTAATTGCCTCAATGCTCACCATGACCACTCTTAACCCGAACCAACCGACCCAGCACACACAACCGAAGCTGAACCACATAAAATGAAGCAGAAACGGGGGAAACAGGGCTAAATTCTCGGAACGACCGACCGGGTCGTTATATCCTCCCCCACTTAAACATACGTTCGTCCTCGAACGTGCCAAGAGTTGTTCTCCAACACTATCAAACTTTTACGTGGCTTACCTTGCACATACCCGGTGCTGATCCCATGACACCCTACCTCATATAGGTCAAATAGCACAATACCGCTGAAATTTTGAAATCCAAATCCTGGCCCATAACCTTAGAACCAAATTCCCACTTCTAAAATGATATATAAGATCAAAATTTCCATAATTATAAACTGAACAAGCCTGAACATGCTGAATCAAAGCCATATACGTACCCCAGATGAAATCACATAATACACCGCGTGACTCAAACACTCATAGCAATAATTCTTTAACCACAATAACTGCTCAGAACAATCCGATACCGGTACACCACCTCTTATCAAGAAATGCCTCGCTCCAACACTTACACACACTGTCGATGATGAAAGAAACACATTGAACTAACAACCATTCGTCCAATCAGCCAGACATGAAACTCTCCCCTCCCAAACAGGAATTATAGCAGATTTCTAAGCCGACCCCCGATATAAGTCCTTCCAACTATGCTGTAGAAAATTCTGAAAATATTCATTCTAGGTCCAATAACCTCCTCTCATCCATCACAACCACCCTGTAAACATGACACCTCGATACAATTCGAAGCCAAAACCTGTGCAACTCGTGCACTTATCAGCAACTCCCCAATGAAATCAAATTATATAAAAGATCCACAAGAGAGGACTATCCCGCCATTAACAGTTACCATCACCATGTCATACTAACAGCCTGGCACACACCGTAAAAATCAAAAACACATGAATCCGATACCAAAGGTCATACCCCTACATATCTCCGCCACACTGCGCGATCTCACCCAACCGCTGGTCCACTTGGAATATTTCAAGACAACTTGCCCAAAAATCAATAACCATTCGAATTTCTATATCAAGTACTCAAAGTGCATTGGCATAACCACAGGAGAAAACCGGACGATACCATGCCACCCAAAACAGAAGGTATATAACCAACACGTCTCAATCTCGCAACACCCAATTACTTACCTTACTCAAATCTAGCTATAAAGCCAAATTAGAACCGCACCATATGTGCATATAACCAATAATCACCACTCCTCGCAACACCGAAGGGTAACTCATAGATCACTCTAGAACATGAATAAGCTCAATCACAATCGAATGGTACATTTCTCAACAATAGAAACTCAGAGCCAACAATTCCGACCCAGTGAAGAACACGCACCGATATTAGCCTACCGGTGATCCTAAATTAACTTTGATCACCCACAACAGATAGACAACTTTACCAAAAATTTCATAATGACAGAATCATGGTACATACTAACATCCGACTAGCTCAACTCGCATCTCCACAGTACATTACCACACAATATGATGTTTATGAAAACTCTCAGTCTCGAAGTCCAGGAAACGTACGAATTAGTATATCTGATCACAACTCCACCGCTCAAATACATAACACATCCCAAATACTCATTCATTCCACGGGGAATACCCCTATAATTCTTCCGTTCACCCAGCACCCTTGAATATCAACAGTCGATCCAACAATAGGGCGCCGCGATACCAATGAAGTACCCTTAATTGAAACACATTGCTCTTTCTGAAATATATACCCTCATCAAGTCGCACCCATTAGTGATATCATCTACCTAGTTATCTGAAACTGCCCATGCTGCCTCAGGATTTATGATCTTCCTTCCAGAACCGAACCGTGACCTCACATATGCAAATCTCAACTCCACCCAACATACCGCACACACCATGCCAACCTAGGAAAAATATGGGAACTCCATGGTACCTTCTAAGCCACAAGCAACTACGTACCCAACTAGACAAGAATTTCCGTTTGATCTTATTTAGAAACAACTCACTACACGCCACAAGAAATATGCACCCTTAACCGCGGTAGAAATCACCAGGAACTATCCGAAATCCCATTTGCACAACACCAAACCATCAGGACTGAACTCTTCTAACTCAACCCAACTACGCAGACCACCAAAAATCCAAGAGCATTGCTAAGAAACACCCGAAAAACTCGTCACCTTATGAATACCCAAAGAACTAATCGTTACCCTTTCCATGCCGATCCGACCTACTACGAAATCGCCCTATTTACCCAGGTTTCTTCAGACTTACCTTCAAGTTGATACTTCTTCCTGCCGTAATACCACAAATTTGAAACCCCGACTCACCACACGCGACCCAAGCATAAAACCATACCGTCTAAGGCTCATAAGCCGCCGAATACTCTCTCAAATATCCCCAAATGCACCACATTAGAAATATTTACCCTGAAGAGATTTCTGCGAATCTAAAGCCATTACCTTCACCTTCTTGATACCGATATGTAGAATACCACAAGTCTTGACATCCTCTAACGTAAATCTCAATCACACTGACCAAATAGACAGAATTGACCCGACCCGTTTGCACACTAACATACTAGGAAAGTGATCCACTCACTTGGAACCACATGCAAATTCATACGCTGCGCACACTACACATCTTTAAAATTCCCAATAACTCATTCAATAGAACCCATTTACCCAAACAAGGTACATTACAACTTACATCGAAGAAATTTCCCTTACTCATGACATTCCCAGACCCCATACCTGCAGGTCATAACTAATTTACCACTATACCTCGAACTGAAACCAATACCACACATAATCATGTAATCAACTTATCAGTAACGAACTCCCCTTGAGCCAAGGATCAAGACAAACAAGACTATGCCCACACATTATCACTGCCACCATGCTGTAGTGGGATTCAACTAAATTCTTCATAAGCTTATATGACCCAAACCATCTAACACTCAAATCAATACCAATCTCGCATCCACCATCACAATAGTCACACCAACTTCCACAAGCGATCCAAACTCCAATTACAACATATCTTTTACTGGTAGAAGAGAACTTATTACAGAGCTACATATGGACCACACACCCTAGGAGAACTCGCAGGAGATACCCCTGCCCTCTTAGCCTCAACTGCTATCCCTCCATACACTTCTGAAGACCATAACTAACATGCAATCACTACACCTTCCTGTATCTGAACACAACAACACCTACCCTCGAGGCATCACAATACGCGGTAAAAACCTGAAGCTGATGGCAGAACTAACACTGGAGAGATGGTCACAGAAATGTCGAGCTTCTGGAAGCTCTACCCACACATGACTGACTACATGGATACCCTCATTGGACACCACGTGTCCCAAGAATGCTACTGAACCGAGCCAAAATTCACTCTCGAAGAATTGGCATAGAGCCTTTTCTCCCTGAATCCTTATAATGCCATCCTCAGATACTGAATATGCTACTCCCGGCTACGCGAATATGCCAGAACGCCATCAATGAATACAATAACAAGGAGTGCTAATACGGCTGGAATACACAGTCAATCAAATACATGAACGTTACTCGGGCAACGATCAACTCAGAAGACATTGCCAGGAGCTCATAACCCAATGGAGAATCCGCTTCACTCCACAACTACACAACATGAGAAGTCTTCCAACATACTCACAACTCAGGCCATATACCAAATCGAGACAGAAATCAAACACTCAATAAATCTTACCACATTTCCAGCCAACCCTTTCGACACATTTCACAGTCTGAACACATCTAACCATCAATTCACGCCCACCACATAGTCATCTAGTCACCAATTCTCATCAATAAGAACACGAACGGACATACAAATCCCCAATTACATGTGCGCACACAACAAAAATCTCAGCAACCAAGCCACATAATAAATCCGGCCTTAAGTCCTCCAGGCTGGCCCATTACCAATATGACAAAATCACATCTCATCCATGGAAGCCACAAGTCGTCGATGCACAGCTGATACCAGACGCTCTCGGGCGCGCTCGAATACATGGAAGAAATTCAAGAGTTACGCTCTTGGCTGAATAAAATGGATTCGCACGACAAGAATTTTTAAAAATGTGAGATTTTCCTAAGGGTTTCGCAGCCTCTTGAAGATAAGTACAGATGTCTCCGTACCGATCCGCAAGACTCTACTAAACCTGCTCATGACCGGTGAGTCCTATGTAACCTAGCGCTCTGATACCAAACTGTCACGACCCCAAATCCTGGCCAGTCATGATGGCGCCTATCATGAAACTAGGCCAGCCAAAACTTCACTCAAATCATAATAAACTCCCATTTACCTCTTACTATATTGATTACCCATAAAAGTTTCCTTTAAACATTTATAAAATAGTTAAATCTATGCTGAACATTAAATACAATCCCCCGAGAACCCGGAGTCACTGGTCATGAGCATCTACATAATATACAACTCAACGAAAATAAATTTTGTAATTTTAAACAAGAGATGGAGCAGGACGGCGGACGCATACAGCCACCTCGCAAACCTCCGAGAATCTCTGGAACAGATAGACAACTCACCCTGCCCTAACACCTGAATCTGCACACAAGGTGCAGGGAGTAATGTGAGTACACCAACTCAGTAGTAATGAAAACAAATCAGGTCTGAGAAGCAAGAACCATATAAAATCAATGTCGTCAAATCACAGGAGGCACAACCATACTTTCAAATAGTATAACATAGATGTATGAAATCGTCATGCCTTAAAAATCAACTTTCGAAAACCCTTTAACAATATATATTTTCAACAACTTCAACCGACAGGTCTAGCATTAAAATGAAATGAATAATATAGAGGCCCCTCGGGCAAAACATATTACATAAGCTCAGAATGAAAGTAGCGGAATCATCAGTAGACTCTTGGGCAAAACATGTATCATAATCAGCCCCTCGGGCATGCCTCACAGTCACTCATAATCAGTCACTCAGCACCTCACAGTCACTCATAATCAATCACTCAGCACCTCACAATCACTCATACCTTCCAAACACTCGGCACTCGGCACTCGCACTCAGTAGGTACCTGCGCTAACTGGGGGTGTGTACAGACTCCGTCTTCAGAGGGGCTCCTTCAACCCAAGCGCTAAATAAACAGCCAAACCATGGCATCAATCACTCAGGCTCTCGGCCTCTCTCATATCATAAATATCCTCACAACATTGGCCCTCGGCCGCACTCAGTCAGACACTCTCAACATGCCACTCGGGCCATAAGTAAAACGGGGTTCTCGACCGAAAATAGTATTTCATTTTAAGAAAAAGTAATATCATCAAATAGGAGTGTCAACAATTTCACAAGAAGACTGAGTGTAAAATCATAGTTTCAATTAGTGAGAGTATCAGTAAAGTAGCCCCCAAGGGGTTAAAACAGATCGGCACTAGGCCCCAAACATGGCTCATAGCCCAAATATTACACAATTCTTTTAGAACATAATTAACATAAGGTTTTGAGTAAATATGCAACTCATTAGTTGCCGCGGAGAGGACCTAGTCCAATCCAAAAGTCAATACGCGCCACACACTCGTCATCCGACATGTGCGCCATTCTAGAAACAACAAAAAATACGAAGTCCGGGGTTTCATACCCTCAGGACAAGATTTATAGCCATTAATTACCTCCACCAGGCCACAACACTAGCCCGTTATGCTCATGCCCCTCAAATTGGCTCCCGATTTATCCGAATCTAGACAAGATCAGTTCAACATCATTAATATATACTCAAATAACACAACCCAATCGAAAATTATCAATTTACACAAAAATTTCGAAATTCGGCCAAACCCGAGCCCCGGGCCCACGTCTGGGAATCCGATAAAATTTTCATCACAAAAACCCTTATTCTCCCACGAGACCGTACATACCAAGAACACTAAAATTGGACCACAATTGCCCACTCAAATCCTCAAAAGAAAAATGCCATTCCCATGCACCCTTCTTCCCCAACTTTGGTTCAATTCCAGAAATTTTATTGTTTAATCACTTAGGAATTGACATAAAAACGAGTTATGAAGTTGAAAATCTTACCTCCAAGTGATTCCCTTGATTTCCCTTCAAATCCCTCTCAAATAGATCTCAACTCTCATGCAACAATGGGGAAAATATAAACCAATTTCGCACTTCAGGCCTTTTAAACATTCTGCCCAGCTAAAATAATTCCTTCACTGCGATCGCAAACATCGGCAAGCGATCGCGAAGAACAAACCTGCTGCCCCATCAAATTACCTTACGCGATCTCAGACACCATCACGCGATCGCGATTCATCAAGACTTAAACCCATGCGATCGCAAGCCATTCCACGCGATCGCGAAGAACAAAGCTCAACTCACCCACGCGCCCCTTCAACTCTACGCGATCGCAAACAAGACCACGCGATCGCACTGACCAAACACTCAGACTCACGCGATCGCAAACCATTCCACGCGATCGCGATTAACAAAAATCCTTCCTCACCAATTAACCCTACGCGATCGCAAACATCCTCACGCGATCGCGTAGAAGGAAACCAGAACCTTACACCACCAGCAATCTGCCCAGAATTCAAGCCAAAAGTTGGTCCGTTAACCACCTGAAACACACCCGAGGCCCTCGGGACCTCAACCAAACATATCAACATATCCCATAACATCATTCAAACATAGTCGAGCCTTCGAACACCAAAAATAACGCGAAAACACCAAAATTACATAAAATTGAAGCCTATGAACTTTGAAACTTCCAAATTTCGCCAACTACGCCGAAACTAACCCAAAACACCTCCGATTGACCTGAAATTTTGCAGACATATCTAAAATGACATTACGAACCTGCTCCAACTTTCGGAATTCCATTCCGACCTCAATAGCCTATTTTCCACTGCCGACCGGAAATCGCCAAAAACTAACTTTCGCCAATTCAAGCCTAATTCTACTCCGGACATCACAAAAATATTCTGAACACACTCCTAAGTCCCAAATCACCTGACGAAGCTATCCAATTCATAAAATCCGCATTCCGAGGTCGATTACTAATAAGTCAACTCTTAGTTGACTTTCTCAACTATTAGGCTACCTTGAGAGACTAATTGCCTCAATGCTCACCATGACCACTCTGAACCCGAACCAACCGACCCAACACACACAATAGAAGCTGAACCACATAAAATGAAGCAGAAACGGGGAAACGGGGCTTAATTCTTGGAACGACCGGCCGGGTCGTTACATGTATGCTTAGCATTCAAGAAACAGAAAGCATTTCTCATCGCTTGTCCAGAAGATCACTCCTTACATCCTCTTTTCAACAGAGGTTAGATTTTGCAAACTCTTTTGAAAGTCTCAATTTTTGTTTCAAGAATGGCTATTTCTTTTCATAACATTGCATTATAAATATGCCCTTTTGGCATTTCTTCATTGTTTCTTAGATTCAATGTTTAAAATCCCATTTTAATACTGTAGCTATGGAATTGCTTATGAAAATTTCTCATTTTCTTGAATGCTAAGCATACCTTTTTTGTATTTTTGCTCAATTTCATAGATTCAATGTTCAAAATCCAATTTTGATACTGTGACTCGGGTATTGCTTATGAAATTTTGTCATATTCTTGTATTCTATGCATACCCTTTTGGTATTTCTGCTTAGTTTCATAAATTCTATGTTCAAATCCAATTTCGATACCGTAACTATGGAATTGCTTATGAAAATTTGTCATATTCTTGCATTCTAAGCATACCCTTTTCCTAATTTTGTTTAGTCTCATAGATTCAATGTTCAAAGTCACATTTTGATACTATAACTATGGAATTGCTTATTTGAAATTGGTTTTATTCTTGCATTATAAGCATACCATTTTCCTACTTTTTCTTAGTTTCATAGATTCAGTGTTCAAAATCCCATTTTGATACTGTAACTCTGGATTTTATTTTGAAAATATATCACGTTCTTGCATTCTTAGCATACCCTTTTCGTGTTTATGCTTAGTTTCATAGATTCATGATTCAAAATCCCGTTTTGATAGTACCCATCAAGTTTGTTTGCTTATTTGTTCTTTTTCCTGTTAACCCTTTAATTGGTACTGGAAAGGTTGTCATATTCTTGATATTTTAGGCATGCCCTTTTTGTTTTGATACCTTGTTTCTAAGATTCAAATGTTCAAACTCCCTTTTCGATAACAACAACAGAAACAACAACAAACCCGCTATAATCCCACATGAGGGGTCTGGGGAGGGTAGTGTGTACGCAGACCTTACCCCTACCTTGGGAGGGTAGAGAGGTTGTTTCTGATAGCCCCATCAAATTATTTTTTTCTCTTAACTCTAGGATTGGTTTTAGAAAATTTGTCATAACTCTCTCGGTTGCAAGCACACCCTTTTCGTATTTCTACTTTGTTCTCAGGTTAAATGTTCAAGATTCCATTTTGAGTCCCCATCAAATTTGTTTTCTTTGTTACTCTGGTGATGGTTCCGAGTCATAGTCTTGCAACTTAGGTGTGCTGTTTTCTGTTTCTACTTTGTTTTTCATATTCAATGCTCAAATTTGCTTTGTTTTCTAGCTTTTTGGAATTGGCTTTGAAAAGTTGTCTCCTATTGTTACAATTCTAGGCATGCCACTTTTGTGTTTCTGCTTTGTTTCTCAGATTCAACATTCAAAGTCTTATTTTGGTAGTCCTATCAATTTTGTTGTTCTGTTAACTTAGATGCCAGTTTTACCGTTTTAGAAACCTTTAACCGTATTATTTGTGCAGCTTCTAATTGGCTTATAGGTGATTTCAGAGGGAGCGAGAGGAAGGAAAGGAAGAATGGTCTACATTGGGGCACATGGAGTGCAAGAACTTCATAGGTACAAGTACAGTGGGGTAGATCACTCCTATATTGCTAAGTATGTGTTGCAGCCTTTTTGGAGTCGCTGTGTCAATTTCTTCCCCCTTTGGATGCCGTAATTTTTCTCTCGGTCTCTCTTAATATGATGAATCTTTTTTCCTTGACAATTTTGTACATGTGTGTGTTTAAATTTCTAGTGTTTGTGTAATTATGTTTGGCAAATTGGAGTACACGAACTCCTTTTATTACCTTTCAAGAGGGAAACAAAGAGAGGATAAAGAAGAAAACATTTGTGTTAGGAATTTACAATAGACGGTGATGTGGAAGAGTATCTATATAGGAGTTTCTGGTTGATTGTGTCTATAGATGCTCTAATAGATTCTTTCATCCATAAAAACAGAACCTTGGAGTTTCTGCTTATATTAACTTGTAGAATTAATTGATTGAACACCATAGAATAAAAGAGCATATCTCATAACTGAAATGGAACAGCGGTATTGTTGGTGGAATGCCGAAAGAAGGAATATGGATCCAAGGAATCCTTTTTTTTTTGATGACCGAGAAATCCGTCTGGGGCCGATCCTTTGGACCAACCGCAACCTTCAAAACTCGGTGGATAATTGGCTCGCCCCTCTACCCTTCTGCACTTAAATACTAGGCTTTGATTTTCATGGTGTGGGGGCTTGAACCTGTGACCTAAGACACAAACCCACCACCCTACCACTTGAGCTAGGCCCTGGGGCGGGATCCAAGGAACTTTATTTTCTTGTTTTTTATGAATCTACGGAATTCCATCTTCTATAATGGTGATTGAACAAAACAACTTTCAGGATCTTGTTACTGAGACATTAGAAGTAATCTCTAATGTGCTTTTGTCACCCATTTGTAAGAATTACTTGTTAATGGCTTTAGCCAGATGATCATGCTGTATCTTTTTCTCCTTTTTCGGAGTTAACTGACAATTGTTTTTTTGTGTGCATGTTCTTTATATGTTCCCCAGACCGAATATGGTATGTCCCACTTTAACCTATGGATTTTGTTGCAAATTTTAATTTTCTCATTAGTGTATTCTCCGCACTTGGAGGTCTGATATATAACTTCTATTGCAGATTACACTTACAGGATTTTTGTTCTTAGTCACATCTGCACTGCTCGGATATGTGAGTGTTACTTTGTCTCTCTCAAGCAAGCTCGCGTGCTTTCTGTCTCTCTCTATCTTCTGTATTCATCATCTGTACTAGAAGATAACGTTTTGTTGCTTATCCAACGGAATAAGACATTTTTTTCCAACCTCCTCTTATGTTTCTCCTGCTTCTTGTTTTGAAGTTTAAATTCATTTGCTTCAGCTCCTTTAAAATAGACTGTAGATTAAGAAGTATGTGCAGTCATATATAACTAGATCAAACCTGAATAATGATCCAGTAAGTTATAATACGGGAGTTTAAGCTGTTAGGCATCCAAAGGATTTGAATTTTAGTATACGGTGGTAACTAGTAAGTAGGATTGTCAGCAACCATGCTTTCCGCTGGAAGAGTGCTTGATATGCTGCTCAGACACTCTCATTTTTTCTCTCTTTAAAAAAAAAAGAGATATGTTTATCAAAGTTATCAAGTATTAAGAAATGGTGTTATTGATTTGTTATGTTTGCCACATCCTTATATATTATTGTCGAATGCTCTTCATCTTTCCTTATGATGCGACTCGTGAGTCTTTCCAACAATTTTTTATGCCTTTTATTTTCAAAAGCTTTTTAATAGGACCTTCTACCTTTTCGCTTACTGGAAGTTTTTGTCCGCAGATATATTCTCCACAATTGGATTCACCTCCTCCAAGATGGGTTAGTTTTGCTCATGGATTGCTTCTCTTACTCTATCAGGTTTGACGGTCTTAGCCAGCATCCTAATTAGGATCTTCTAAATTTATTTTGTAGTCATGAATGTTTTAACGAGATATATGCTATTTAAGTTCAATCCCTAATCTTTACATAGAACTGAAAGCCTCAGTGTATTGGCTATGTTGCACGAACTCTCCAAAATGCCGTCGCACTTGTGTTGGATCCTTCAAAAATACTCTACTTTTGGAGGATCCAACATGCCGCCAATGATTTTTTCGGAGAGTTCGTGCAACATAGGTTTTGGGTACTTAATTGGTGAACCTAGAGAGTAAAGGATGTCACTACGTATAGTTTTCAACATTTTTGACTTAGGAAGAGTGGGAAAGATATGTGGTCACAAGTAAATTTTTGAGGTCTCAACTCTTGATCCAATCTTATAAGTTTTCCTTTATTTTTCCTTTGCATGTAAGTGATCCAATTACCAATATTTCCCATGTTTGTCTAGAAGCTAAAT
This sequence comes from Nicotiana paniculata, assembly GCA_005239505.1. Lineage (NCBI taxonomy): Eukaryota > Viridiplantae > Streptophyta > Magnoliopsida > Solanales > Solanaceae > Nicotiana > Nicotiana paniculata. Next base: position 29,289 of record ML325083.1, on the reverse strand, counting down.
GACAGTTTATAGAAACTTGTAACTGGGTGGGCATGGGGTGGTGCCACGACCCCAAATCCAGGCCAGTCGTGATGGCGCCTATTATGGAACTAGGCCAGCCAAAACCCATACTCGAATCATAATATGCTTCCCTTTTACATCTTTATTATATTGATTTCCCATAAAGGTTCCTTTAAACATTTATAAAATAGTAAAATCTATATTGAACATTAAATACAACCCCCCAGAACCTGGAGTCACTGGTCATGAGCATCTACATAAAATATACAACTTAACGAAAAAATAAATTCTATAATAGTAAGCAGGAGAGGGAGCAGGAATGCGGACGCATGCAGCTACCTCGCAAACCTCCGAGAATCTCTAGAACAGATAGGCGGCTCACCTTGCCCTAACACCTGAATCTGCACACAAGGTGCATGGAGTAATGTGAGTACGCCAACTCAGTAGTAATGAAAATAAATCAGGTTTGAGCAACAAGAAACACATAAAATCAATGTCATCAAATCACAAGATGCACAACCTTTCTTTCCAACAGTATAACATAGATATGTGAAATCATCATGCCTTAAAATCAACTTCAGAAAAAGTCCTTTAAAGAATGCACATTTTTAACAACTTCAAACCGAAAGATTTAGTATGAAAATGAATGTAGTAAAATCATAAGTAGCCCCTCGGGCAAAAACATGAATCATAATCAGCCCCTCGGGCATGCCTTACAGTCACTCAACACCTCATAATCACTCATGCCTCCTAATCACTCGTCACTCGGCCTCCCAATCACTCGTCACTCGGCACTCGGTGCGCTCACTAGGGGTGTGTACAGAGTCCGGAGGGGCTCCTTCAGCCCAAGCGCTAATATCACTCAGCACCTCACCATCACTCTTGGCCCTCGACCACACTCAACACCTCACCATCACTCTGGCCCTCGTCCACACTCAGCAGAACCACTCGAAAGGCCCCTCGGGCGAATCAGTAAAATAGGGTACTCGACCCAAAACATCAGTTTAAGTATCAAAGTGGTGTAAATCATGCTGAGTTTCGAAAACAGTATGCACAATGCATCTGAGTGAAATCATCAATACATAGTGAGGAAAAATAGCAGTAAAAAGCCCCCAAGGGGTCTAAACAGATCGGCACGAGGCCCCAAACACGGCGTATAGCCCAAATATTTCAACAATCTTTAGAATATGATTTAACATAATGTTTTGAGTAAATATGCAACTCATTAGTTGCCGCGGAGAGGACCTAGTCCAATCCAAAAATCAATACGTGCCACATACTCGTCATCCGACATGTGCGCCTTTCTAAAATCAGAGAGAAAATATGTAGTCCGGGGTTTCATACCCTCAAGACAAGATTTATAACCATTACTTACCTCCACCGGGCCACAATACTAGTCCGCTATGCTCTTTCCCCTCAAATTGGCTCTCGATTTCTCCGAATCTAGCCAAAATCAGTTCAACATCATTAATATATACTCAAGGTACACAACCCAATCGAATCAATTATCAAATTATACAAGAATCTCGAAATTCGGCCAAACCCGAGCTCCGGGCCACATCTCGGAATTCGATAAAATTTGCATCATTAGAATCCTCGTCCTCCCACGATTCTATACATACCAAGAACACTAAAATCGGACCACAATTGCCAACTAAAATTGCCAAAAGAAATTCCCAACTCCTTCCTCCCATTTTCCAAACTTTTCTTACTTTAATTCTTCAAATACAAGCCAAATCCGAATCTAAATAGCATAGAAATGGTGTTAATAACCCGAGAACTTACCTTTCCTGAAGAATCACGAATCCCCTCTCCAATCTGCCTTCAAAGGAGCTCCTCTTGCATGCAAAAATGGTGAAATGAAATGAATTTCACGGATGCCTCTTATACACTGTTTCTGCCAGCATTTCCGCACCTGCGGACACTTGGTCGCACCTGCGGACCCGCACCTGCGGTCCCAGGTGCGCACCTGCGGAATCCCACTTAACGGACCAATTACTCACCCGCGGCCAATCCTCTGCCGCAGCTGCGGCCAAAACTTCGCACCTGCGGAAATTCCCCTGCCTAGCCTTTTTCGCACCTGCGCATTGCCCATCGCACCTGCGGCTACCCATCCGCAGGTGCGGTCAACACCAGAAATCACACCAGCAACTATTTCTGCAAATTTTCCAAGTTCAAAACCCGCTAACCATCCGAAATCAATCCCGAGCCCCTCGGGGCCCCAACCAAACATACCAAAACCTCCCATAGCATTATTCCAACTTAGTCGAGCCTTCGAAACACCAAAAACAACACCAAAACTACATCAAATTTAAGCCTATGAACTTTGAAACTTTCAAATTTCGCCAACTACGTCGAAACCAACCAAAACACCTCCGATTGACCTGAAATTTTTGCACACATACTCAAAATGAAATTACGGGCCTGTTCCAACTTCCGGAATTCCATTCCGACCCCGATAGCCTATTTTCCACTACCATCCGGAAATAGCCAAAAACTAACTTTCGCCAATTCAAGCCTAATTCTACACCGAACATCAAAACTCCATTTCGAACATACTCCTAAGTCTCAAATCACCTGACAAAGCTATCCGAGCCATAAAATCCGCATTCCGAGGTTGTTCACCAATAAGTCAACTCTTAGGTGACTTTCTCAACTATTAGGCTACCTTGAGAGACTAATTGGCTAAATTCTCATCATGACCACTTTGAACCCGAACCAACCGACCCAACACACATAAATGAAGCTGAAACGGGGGAAACAGAGCTAAACTCTCGGAACGACCGACCGAGTTGTTACAGGTGGGGTGGGATGGGGTGGGGGCTTGTTTAATTACCACACCTAGAATAAACTTTTATCTGTACGTCATGTGCCTTTGACTATGTTACATGGACTCTGGAATGTGCATGCGTCCTATATCGATGTCTTGAACTAATTGGCATGGGTATGTGCACTTTTTTTTTGTTAATACCTCCTTCGATCCACAATCAGTGACTTTTTGGCCTTTGGCTCACCCCTTAAGAAAATAGTAACTCCTAGAAAAAAAATGATATATTGACTAAATTACCCTTAATTAAAATTTACATGTTGTTACCTTGACACATTGGGATATGTAAATAAGAAAATTTTTTGGAAAAACAAAATTAATTCCTTCTTGATTATGTAAAAGGACATTTATTTTAGACCAAATAAAAAGGTATGTATCGGAGGGAGTAGCGTATTTTGAAGAATTGTACGCCACCCATGTCACACCCGTTTGATATAGTTAGAACGATATAAAATAAAGATCCATGTAAAATAAGACTTGAGGCATATGGTTTCTTTACCAATTTCTCATCTTTTGATTTGTTGTTAGAGATCCCTGATATGAATTTAGATAACCACATTGCTCTGTCGTACTTATCTCTTATCTTTCTCAAAATAAAAATAAAGATTAAAGGATGCACTTGTATGATATTTCATTTATCCTGACTCCTCTGCGCCACTGTCTTCGAAGATATGAGATCTTGGAAGTCTCTGATAAGTTTAGGACTTGTCAGTATACGTTCAAGATTTAATTAGTAGGAAAGAAAATATGAGTCTCATTATATTAACTCAGTTAGGTAGTGTAAACAGTTTATAGGGTTGTGAAGGATAAAGAAAAAGAATTGAGATCATTAGGTTCTATAAGTGGAGCAGTACTCTTCAATAGGCAAGCCTTCAAAAGAACATATACAAATTTCCAACTGATAGAACATCTCACTCCTTATGGATGGTATTTTATTGACAGGATTTGGCCCTTGTTTGTAGCATGTTGAGGTCGAAGTTTTTGTTTTCTAATATTTTGAGATGTCCTTTGAGTCTGGCTTGAGATTTTTTGCACGGATTGGTGGTTATTATTATTTTTGCATATAGCATGACATTTGAATTATACTACTCTGAGCTCATGTTAGAGCAACTCATCTTCTGCTGGAGTTCCTCTTTGACTATGTTGGTTTCTTCTGAATGGATGTAGACATTTGATGCTGTTGATGGGAAGCAAGCAAGACGTACGAATTTCTCTAGCCCACTAGGAGAGCTTTTTTTTATCATGGTGATTGTTCCCCTCTTTTTTTCATTTATGTATTCTTATATTATTCTCTCTCTAAGTTGGAAGTGTGCTAACTGCTGCGATCCTGATTAGATGTCTTGGGTTTCATAATTTGCAGGATGTGATGCGCTTGCATGTGCAGTATGTCCTGTTTTCTAGCAATCCTTTTTCTTTCCCTGGGAAGACTTGTGACTTACAGATTTCGTGTTGAATCTGAGCAGTTTGAAGCCATGGATTTTGGGAGCACTACTATGTGTGGACGAGATACTTTCTGGTTCTGGGTTATATCAGTTGTTCCTTTCTATTGCACTACTTGGGAAAGGTAGGTGTTTCAATGTATTAGTTTTTGGATATTGGCGTAGAATATTACAAGGGTGTATTAGTAAGAGGAGATATAAATCAAATGTTGTGTACCAGTTGCAATAGTTATTTGAGTAGTATGAACATTAACAGATGATAATTTAAACTATATAAGAGATATATGCCCTATGATTTTGGTGCAATGGCAAACGTAATGCAACACAGATATGTAGTAAGCGCACATCACAAGTTCGAACCCTAGATGGTTAACCAAGTCTATTTAAGTGGATAAGGGTAGAGGGGTGGGCCCATTTGCTGTCGAGTTTCGAAGCAGAAAATAAGTGATTTCCTTGTTATCAGGGAAAAAGATTTATAAGATAAATATATTGATCAATATTTCATCCTAGTTTTCCAGAGATTTGTTAGTATCTTTGGTCTCTTAATCTAGTTTTTGGATGGTTCTCCTTTTTGCAGCTATTTCACCAACACTCTAATTTTTCCAGTAGTAAATGGACCGACACAGGGTCTCATGTTGATATACCTCAGCCATTTCTTTACATCTCTAGTGGGTAAGCTTGGTTTTTTCAATGTGAAACTTCTCAATAGGAAATCCCCTTTGATGTCCTTCCTCATGCCCAGCAACCCAGTATGTTCTTTTTGCACATTTCTACCAGCTTTTCTCTATTACCAGCTTGACACTTCATATTTTCAGGAGCTTAGTGGTGGGCCCAACCGTTTGGGAAGTCTATGCCACTTGTGAGTTGGGTTCCTTTTATGAACGGTGAGGCTTGCATAAATTGTCCTTTTGTTTTCACTTCTTAAGTTTCTCCCCAACCCTCCCTGTCTCCCTCCATGTATTATGAAGCACTGAGTATTGATCGGAGGTACTTTATCTGATATGATATTCATGTATTTATATAGTTTATCTTTTGCTCTCCTTTTAGTTCGATTTTCTTTTACCCTTTTTGCTTTTTGACTTTCTGTAGAGATTTCTTTTAAGCAGTTTTATGATTTTCCTAATGAACACTTTCTATGTTTTAATATATCAAAGCTTGTCAGTTTTGAACTTGTATTCTGCTGCAAATGGTAGAACTTTTTGCTTCTGTTTATGGAATTGCATTACTTCTGAATTAGTCGTTGCTTAAAAATGTGTACTTGAACTCCCATCCAAGCTGGTTAAAAATGTGTTACTTGCATCCTTTATCCAATGCACCTCACAACATTTCATTTCTAGTACATAACATGTTTCTCTTCTTATTATTATTTTTTAAATGGGATTCCAGTGAATTCATATTCTAGTTCTTATGCTTTATGAATTCCGTGTCTCTATACCTGCCTTCAGATGATTGTTGCTTCCATGAGCATATCCATATTTATCATTTCTGGATACTGACGGTTTTTCCCGTCTGTTCAGAAGTTGATTTTGTGTTTCTTATTATTCTTATTCCTATTAACCTTTGACTTCAGAAATTCCGACCAATAAAGCTGTGTTGTTGTTGATGGTAGCTTTTGCTGTTATTCCAACGGTCTATTGCAAGTGAGTAATTTTTCATACTTCGATGGGGTCTTTTCCTTTTTCTTCCATAATTCTTTCTGATCTCTTGCCGATGGGCTTGAATTAGGCATGTGCTTTATTTATCAGTACATTAGCATTACGGATCTTGGCAATGTCCATCATTAGCATTGTAGTATTTGCTTCCCTTTTGGATAGTTAACTTTATTCAGCGTCGTCGTAGTTCACCTTTCCCCTTTCTTGGTGAAAGCGTTGAATATTACTGCCATATTCGTCATCTAAACAACAACAACAACAAATCCAGTTTGATCCCAACAGGTGGGGTCTGGGGAGGGTAGTCTGTACACAGACCTTAACCCTACCTAAAGATTCTGAGATTCTAGCCAGGATAACATGAAAGTCAAATTGTCCATAATGTTGCTTATATAGTACTTTAATCTACTGTAACATTTAAAGCCAGTTGAAGAGTGTTAACGTCAATTTCTTTTGGCAGTATTAACAATGTTCATAAGGTTGTTCATGCAACAAAAGAAGGAAGTATGTTGCGGGCACTGGCCATGGTAAATACGTTTCTTAGATTATATACATGATTTGGTGATTATAGTCTGTTTTTGAAACTTTTCATTTCTCATTTTGGCAGCTTTACCCGTTTGTTGTGCTACTGGGAGGAGGGCTTCTGTGGTATCGTCTCTCACTTTCAGAATACTAATTATTTTTGGGACCATATCATGGTATTTAATATTGGCTGTTATACAGGGACTATTTATCTCTATCTGGCTTAATGAAGAATTATCCTCATCTTATGGTATTGGGAGCTGGGCATGCATTCAGATTTCTTGTGGTAATTTATCTCCGTCTTGCTCTTGGTTTTACGCATCTTATGATCTTTAGCGGCATTCATGAATCTCATCTCATGCTACTTGAGTCAATGCCATTTCAAAAATCTATTTCAAGTTCATCTTAAATTGTATCTAAGTAAGGTTTCTTCTGCAGGGAAGGATGATTTTGGCTCACTTGTGTGATGAACCCAAGGGTCTGAAAACAAATATGTGCATGGTACGCTTTTTCTGATAATAATGCAAAACCATAACATAGTCTAAATTAATTTCATAAGATCTTTCGATAGGCCAAGTGTCTAAAATTCTTTCTGGTTAAAACTAATCCATCTTTTCTTTAAGTTAATATCGTTCTGTGACTTAACTACATCAGATAGGAGTGTGACATCTATATCCTGGATTAGTAAATTCTATTCTTACTTTATCATAAAGAAATCTTATCTTTTATGCGACAAAAAAACCAATTTTTATTTCTTAAATTGAAAAATTAAGTGTATTAATTGGGCAAGTGTATCCACAAAGTGAGTCTTCGACAGTACGTTCTGCGTTGTTTCGGTATAATCTCTCCTTCGAATGTTGGATACACTAGATAGTATGGTAGAAAAACAATTTATTTTAAGAAAAAAGAGAAATAAATAGATAACGCTTACAGCTTTGTGGTTTCGATGTTATTGAAGTGGAATTTAATGTTTCCAGTCTCTGCTTTGTCTGCCTTTTGCCGTTGCAAATGCGCTCACCGCCAGACTTAATGATGGGTAAGTGGAAAGTAATCTTGTTTTCTTGAAGGAATTGAAGTTATACATATCAGTAATATTCTCTTTTCAGAATTATCGTATTCCTTTACGCTCATGAGAATCTCTTCTTTGCAGAGTTCTATGGTTGATGAGTTCTGGGTTCTTCTTGCTTACATTGCATACTCAGGTAAAAATTTGGTCTTCTCCATATTCTATTTTTGACCTAGAGATATCCAATCTAAGTGTTCCATGTTGTCGTTTTTTAAAAATATTTCCAATCTCAGTGTTTTATCTCGGCATTTTTTAAACTCTTATGTATTATTGGCTGATTGCTCTTATTGTTTTTCCTCTTATTCAGTGTCACTCTATCTGCATTTTGCCACTTCTGTTATTCATGAAATAACATCAGCGCTCGGGATATACTGTTTCAGGTGAGATATATTGTGTTTGACTCTTATAGTACTTCATCGCGCCCAATCTGATTCGATTTCAGCACAAATATCTAAAGTAGTACACGTGCTACTCAATAAAACATCACCAAACTATTTAAGTTTGTTACAAAGATTTAAGAACCATATTCCTTATTGAACAATATACTGGTTGTGGTTACAAATCTATTGTCTCTGAGCCGAAGGTCTTCCGGAAATAGCCTCTCTATCCCTTTGGGGTAGGAGTAAGGTCTGCGTATATTCTACCCTCCCCAGACCCACTAGTGGGATTTTACTGGGTGGTTGTTGTATTCCTTATTGGACAATATGTTTCCACTATTTTCATATAATGTGAACAATTGATTCCTGATGCTTTTCACTTTTAAATGACAGGATAACGAGGAAAAAAGCTTGAGCCTTGTTTATGATCTAATTTTGGGTACACGTGTTAACCTTTTTCTCACTCTTTGATTAGGTTAAGGTTATATTTTCCATGGATTAGTGTATGATACTGTAATTATCTTCCTGGTACTTTTGTTTCTAGCTCTCAACTTGGGGACTGCATGGGATTGAAGTTTTACTTTTCGGGTATCTAGCCGCTCCCTGTAAACCAGCTCTGAAGGATATTTCGGGGTTCTCATTGCACTACTTTTTCACAGGTTGAGGGCGTTATTGTTTGAATTCATCTTCAAATTCAAGTTTAGTGAAGTTTCCCTTTGTATTTTAGGTTTACTAAGATGATTGTTTAGGTGTTTTTGATTAGTCGACCCTTCAAATTGTCATATTTCAAAATAGATGTCCTTTCAGTTTCAAATTGAATGCCATTGGTTTGATTTGATATTATGTTTGAGTTTTACAAGTTTGCTGATTATTTTCCCTCTCTTATTTTCGGATGCGAGAAGGAAAAAACTATAAGATTTTTTGTATTTGAATGGATTTTAGTTTGTTATAGGAGTGTATATTTTCCTTCTCAGCTTAAGGGATCGTTTGATAGGAGGTATTAGAAAAAATAATGCAAGCATTAGCTTTCTGCATTATTAATATCTTGTTTGATACATTTTTTCAACCTATGTATAACTAATGCATCATACTTTGTATTATCCAATGTATAACTAATGCATAGACAACCATGACATTAGTAGTACCAATGCTATTAATGAATGCATTAGTATGGTTAAAGACAAAATTATCCTTGAAGTCTCTTAAAACTAGAGAATATGGAGGGCGTTTTTGTAAACAATTATTTTTCTTAAAAATGATGCAATGCATTATAATTTTAATATACCACACCAAACAGTAGATATGAAATAATATCTACATAACTAATGCTTGCATTACAAACTCATGCATTACTAATACACTTTATTCCGTACTATTCTTCCCTACCAAACGAACCCTAAATGGATTTTTCAAGCTAGATCATGGTCTGACATCAAAGTATAGTACACACACAAAGAAATCAAGGAAATTCAACATATAGTATATATAGATTGGAAAAAAAGTGATCTATGTATACAATATAATTTTTCCGTCGAAGAAATATTAATTGACTCCCCTTTTGATAAGAGTAGCTCCGCCACATGCGAGTTACGAAGCATGATAGTTGCGTGAAATTATTTCGAGTTTCTAATCACAGTTTCAAAAGTAATCGAAATTTAGTCACTTTTCATGTAAAGATAAATCTGAACGATAACACTGTTCAAAATCCGAAAAATATACTCCAACATAATTCCAGTATAATATACCGGTCCAGCATAATATGCTGAAAGTTCATACACAGGTGCTCCAATCTCCAGTATATTATGCTGGAACTTTTCCCGTGTTAGAGTTCCATCATAAATGCATAATATGCTGGAAGTTCATACACAAGTGAACCGATCTCCAGTATATTATGTTGGAACTTTCCGTGTTGCATCAAAATAGTGGTTATTTTTCAATGACTTTGCAAAATGCTGGCTATTTTTGAGTGACCAGTCCGAAAATTGGTTAGCCCGTGCTATTTTTACATAAATAGAGCATGAAAGCATTTGGATTATCATTATAAGTCTTTTTTATTTAATGTGTCGCTAAACTTTTATCATATCAAAAAGAAAAAATTAATATGTAGCCCCACAAAGGAAGAGCTTCTTTAGGTATTCAAGATTTTTCCAATAAATGGATTTTTCAAGTTAGATCAAAGTCTGGGATGAAAGTCGCTATTTGCCAACTAAAAAAAATGTGAATTTAGGTAGTTAGATTACCTTACAGAAATGGGGGGAAAAGCATATGGACAATGGCAAATTTTATTTTTTCCTTCTAATTACATCAAAGTACAGTAAACACACAAAGACGTCAATGAAATCCAACAGCTAGTATATATAGATGGGAAAAAATTGATCTACGTATACAGTATAAATTTTCGACGAAGAAAATATCAGTTAACTCCCCTTTTGATAAGGGTAGATCCTCCACATGAGAGTTAGGAAGCATGATGGTAGCGTGAAATTATTTCGAGATTATAGTCCCAAGATTATAATGCCTAGTCTAATTCATCCCACTTGGGTGGTAGGGATAAAATAATACTAAGTTCGATGGGATATCCGGGATTAAGTCTAGCACAAAATTTATAGCATGTTCCCATCTTATTCCACCTTTTAAGTCTGCGACAAAGTTATAAAGGCGGGGATAAAATAACACCAAATTTAGTACCACAATTTATCCCACCTTATCTCATGTTATCCCGCGTACCAAACGACCCCTAAAGTTATTGGTACTACACAATGAACTCAAAGAGCCAATGGATGTTTTAAAGAATCATGGTCTCAAGCTTTAAGTTTACACAAATTCAGAATAAAAGAAAATAAAGGTTGTAAAATATATATTCCGTGCACGTAAAAAATAATTATTTAAAAGAAAAATATTTTTATAATATACATTATATATTCTTGAAATTATGCTCAATTATATTATAAAAATACCATGCATGACTTAACATAACACATTTTACCCTATACAGTTAGTCCCCCTACTTTCCGCTGACATAACTTTTTGCCGTCAGAAGATTGGTAGAAACATAATTATATAATTGAGCATAATTTTCAAGAATATTTAATGTATATTATAAAAATACCCTTATTTAAATAGTTATTTTTATATTACATGCAAGGAATATATATTTTACAACCTTTATTTTCTTTCATTCGGAATTGTGCAAATAAATTTTTAAATTTTTGTTGTTAATACTAAAATTATTATTACTAACAAATTATTCTAATTTTTTTTATGATGCTCATTATTTTCTTATTCCAGAATTATATATACTTAAATATATTTTATTGTTCTAATTTATAAATAATATTTTGTTTATTCTATAGGTGAGTCTATAATATAAATGAAAAAGGGGAAAACATAATATTAAAAAGTTCAAGAAAATAAAAAGAAGATAAATGTTATAATTTAGAGGGTAAAATAGGTAGTTGGCAATCCAAAACTTGAAAAATCTAGTTGGTGATTTTTTGAGAGTAATAGGCATAGTTCAGTGACTTTGTTGTTACAAACGATAGTAAAGTGACTTTGGGAGATAATTTGGGATAGTTGAGTGACCATTTGAGCAATGGACTCTATAAAGTCACCACAAGCCACTTAGACTAGTCATCTTAATCAAAACGACAGGAAATATCAAATTCCTCATCTTTAAAACTCGGACGTATTTCTTTACCACCTTGACAATTGAATCTCTTTCACACTTGAATTAAAAACTATAATCCAATTGCTTAGTGAAGCGCTAATTAAATAAATTATCTAACAACTTTGACTTCAATTCCTCACAAGTTGCAAATATGAATTAGGCTATTTAATATTTACATGCTCTGAATCTGTTTTAAAAGGCAGAACTGAGACTCCCCCGGGGCAGAGCACTCGTAAAACACCCCTGGGCTTATGCGGCTTAGTTCCGTGAGACTTACGCTTCGGCCGTCAGGGCTTACGACTCAGACGCGCTCAACACCCAATGTACTGGGCTCGCCTAGTAGAACTTTATGCATTTGTGTGTAACTAACCTTGTAAATTCTCAAATTTTCTTAATAAATCGCCGCGTATTCAAAATTTTTTTTCCTTAATCATAAATCATTAAGTTGAGAGTATTTTATGTCCTAGTTAAACTAAAAGTATTACACGTGTTCCACTAAGACTGCACCGTCTTCCCGAGCCGAGGGTCTATTGGAAACAACTTCACTGCCCTATCGGGATAGGGGTAAGGTCTGCGTACGCATTACCTTCCCCATACCCCACTTTGTGGGACTTTAGTGGGTAGTTGTTGTAGTTCCACTAAGATTGCTATGATAGTAAATTTTAAATAAATCTTTCATTTAAAAAGTATTATTTATTAACTTTTGCTATGTCATTATTATATAATAGTCCATAATTATTATTCCTAAATAATATGTTTTTCACGTTACGAGATACAATATTTATTAATTGAATAACTTAGTATTATGTAGTAACTATTTATAAATAGTTAGTTATCATGGTACGGTGAATTATGCGCCACTTTATTACTTGTTGAAACTTAAATTTAAATGATGCAAGAGAATCATATTTAAATTGTGAATTATGTTTTTATATAAATTCTCTTTCAAATAGAAAGCATATTAAATAAAAGGCGTATTTAAACAAATAACAAATTATAATATCAAAATTCTTCAAGATTCATTACTTTTTGGAGATACATATAAGAATTTGTATCGAATATAATACTTTTGATATTTGAGTTGTAACGACGTTGTAGCTAATTTTCATATTGTGATATGTCTTACTTTTCGTATTGTTCATAGTTGAATTATAGTTTATAAATTTTTTAAATAGATTATTTGGTATAATTTTGTAATTAGGTAATTTTTTATAATTAGTTTTATTTTATATTATCTTAAATTTTTTAAAATCCGTATAATTTAAATATCCATGAGACTTACACCTCATGTCTCAGGGCTTGCGCCTCACCTCGTCAACAGTAAAACGCCTCGCTCATGCTCCCGCCTTTTAAAACATTGCTATGAATCGGTCATACTAATTTTCTTTTAGCTAGCGTTTGGCCATAGATTTCCAAATTTATTTTGAAAAATCTGATTTTGATTTGAAGATGAAAATGTGTTTGGACATACGTTTTCAAAACATACTTCCCAACTTTATTTTGGAAAAACATGTATAATATTCTCAAGTTTTGGTTTTTTGGCCCAAAATCAGCAATTGGGGTGATTTTGGGATTTGGCCAAAATGGGGGCAAAATTTATGGCCAAACATGAGTTTGCCAAATAAATCCCAAATTTATTTTTGCAAAACTCATAACCAAACGGGTCCTTAGTATCTCAATAATTACATTCAAATCCTTTGGATGCCTAACAGCCTAAACTCCTGTATTATAACTTATTGAATCATTACTCATGTATTCTGATCTAGCTATATATGACTACACATACTTCCTAATCTACAGTTTGTTTTAGAGGAGCTGAAGCAAATGAACTTAAACTTCAAAATAAGAAGCAGGAGAAACCTAAGAGGAGACTGAAAAAACTGTCCTATTTCCGTTGGATAAGCAACAAAACGTTATCTTCTAGTACAGATGACGAATACAGAAGATAGAGAGAGACAAAAAGCACGCGATCTTTCTTGAGAGAGGCAAAGTACAATCACATATCCGAGCAGTGCAGATGTAACTAAGAACAAAAATCCTGTAAGTGTAATCTGCAATAGAAGTTATATATCAGAACTCAAAGTGCGGAGAATGAGAAAAATAACATTTGCAACAAAGACCATAGGTTATAGTGGGTCGTATTCGGTCTGGGGAACATCTAAAGAACATGCACACAAAAAAGAAATTGTCAGTTAACTCCGGAAAAGGAGAAAAAGATACAGCATGATCATCTGGCTAAAGCCATTAGCAAGTAATTCTTAATGGGTGACAAAAGCACATTAGAGATTACTTCTAGTATCTCAGTAACAAGATCCTGAAAGTTGCTTTGTTCAATCACCATTATAGAAGATGGCATTCCGTAGATTCATAGAAAATAGGAAAAGGAAGTTCCTTGGATGCATATTCCTTCATTCGTCATTCCACCAACAATACCGCTGTTCCATTTCAGTTATGAGATATGGTCTTCTATTCTACGGTGTTCAAACAATTAATTCTACAAGTGAATATAAGCAGAAACTCCAAGGTTCTGTGTTCATGGATGAAAGAATCTTTTAGAGCATCCATAAACAACAACCAACAAGAAACTCCTATATATATCCTCTTCCACATCACCGTCTATTCTAAATTCCTAACATAAATATTTTCTTCTTTATCATCTCTTTGTTTCCCTCTTGACAGGTAATAAAAGGAGTTCGTATACTCCAATTTGCCAAAGGAATGGGCAACAAAGCCCTATGGACTCACTAAGGAAGCAAATAACTGGACCCATACACAGAAACATCATTATAAAAACACTAGAAATTTAAACACACATGTACAAAATTGTCAAGGAAAAAAGATTCATCATATTCAGAGAGACCGGGAGAAAACTTACGGCATCCAAAGGGGGAAGAAATTGACACACCGACTCCAAAAGAGCTGCAACACATACTTAGAAACATATGAGTGATCTACCCCACTGTATTTGTACCTATGAAGCGCTTGCACTCCATGTGCCCCAATGTAGCCCATTCTTCCTTTCCTTCCTCTCGCTCCATCTGAAATCACCTATAAACCAATTGGAATCTGCACAAATAATGTGATGACCCAAAAGGTCATCTTGTATAATTTAGCAGAAACTGTGTTTCGAGGCCCCAAAAGCCTCCGTTAATCTCACCTCGATGTGCGTGCGTAGCCCGGGTGTGTAGTCGGGAAGCTTTTATATGAAAACTTGATGATAAGTTGATTTCATAATGATTAATTGATTAAAGTTGACTTTGGTCAATATTTCTTGTAAACGGACCTGGACCCGTGATTTGACGGTCCCGGAGGGTCCGTAGAAAAATATGGGACTTGGGCGTATGCCCGGAATCGAATGCCAAGGTCCAGAGCCCGAGAAATGAATTTTTAAAGAAAAGTGTTTTCTGAAAATAATAAAGATTTTTGAAAATGATAATTAATGTGAAAACCGTGTCGCCGGGCCCGTATTATGGTTCCGGAGCCCGGACAAGTTGAATATATTTTATGTGAGTTATCTGTGAAATTTGGTGTAAAACGGACTTGAAATGTCGAGTTTTAGATCAAATCGGAATAATTAAGCCTTATGAAGTTTTGAGAAAATTCTAGGAGATTTGAGTTTTAATTCCCTTTTTTTGAGGATATTTTGGTGATTTAAATGCTTGAATAAGTCCGTAGGATGATTTGGGAGTCGTGTGTGTTTTTGGTTTGGAGACCCGAGGGCTCGGGTGAGTTTCGGGTAGTTAACGGGGTGTATAAAGTAGAAAAATCTGGTGTTTTTGATGTTCTGCTGGTGTATGGTGTAAAACCCTTCACGAACGCGGCCAAGGGCCCGCGAACGCGAAGGGTAATCATCTTGGACTGGTTTTTTACTCTACGCGAACGCGTAGAGGGAGACGCGAATGTGGAGCATTGGACAGTGCTTCTACGCGAACGCGTCCCCAGGGGTGCGAACGCGTAGTGTTAGTCTGGGGGGGGGCTGGGTAGGTTGTTCTTCACGAACGTGGCCCTAGGCTCGCGAACGCATAGGTCAGGACTGCCAACCCTTCGCGAACGCAGCCATGGGCTCGCGAACGCGAATGGTAATTTTTGCCAAGTGATTTTTAAAGCTTAAAACAGAATGCATTCGGGATTTCCTCATTTCCATCACTCTCTTCTCCTCAAACCCCCATTGACGACCTCCAAGCTAATTCTCCTCCATAACCACTTGGGTAAGTGACTTCAACTCCAATTTCTTCCATTTTTCCTCCATCAACACTAGAATCTAGGCTTAGAATCCTAAAAACAAAGTAGAAATTAGGGGATTTGGGTAGCTATAGGGATTATGGGATTTTGGGGAATTCAACCTCAATTTGGGGTCGGATATAAAAACAAATCATATATTTGAACTCGTGCGGGGTATGGGTTATCGGGTTTTGGTCCGAGCCTCGTGTTTGGACCAAGCGGGCCCGGGGTCGAATTTTGGTATTTTTGGAAGAATGCTTGGAAATGGGTAATTAGGCTGTGGAATTGATTTATTGAGTCATTATTGATATACTTGAGTTAATTATGTCTAGATAATACCATTCCAGAGTTGAATTCTAAAGGAAAGGCAGTGTTAGAGGGTTGATTGATATATTTTGGACCCGAGGTAAGTATCTTGCCTAACTTTGATGAGGGAAAAGGTATCACATGCTATGTACTAAGTGTTTATCATGTCCAATGCATAGGTGAGGTGACGAGTACCTATGCATTGTGTGTCATGCCTGTGAGTCCATTTTTGATGAAATTCTTGTCCTTACTTCCATATCCTTTGTATTATGAATTTATCTCTACTTGGAAGTTGATTGTTGTTGAAAATCCTCGTTGATGAACTCGTGATGTAATGGTCCTATTGATGATCCAACTGTAAAGGATATACTTGAAAAGGTTGGTTATAGCTGAGACCCTTGCCTGGAAATTTGTTGTGATAATGACTGATATTTTCCCCTTGCCGGGTGATCATGATTTGTGATTCCACTATGTTGCATTCTTTTCCATTTTGATAATTGTCATTGCATTGGTGAGGAAGAGTGTAAATCACGAAGGGTGATGCCGTGCCATGATTTACATTGATTATATCATACACTGCATAGTGAGGAAGAGAGTAAGAGCACGAAGGGTGATTCCATGCCATGATTTACATTGATTACATCATACATTGCATAGTGAGGAAGAGACTGAAAGCACAAAGGGTGTGCCGTGGCATGATTTACATTTAAAAGAACGAAGGGTGATGTCGTGCCATGATTCACATTTAAAAGCACGAAGGTTGATGCAGTGCCATGATTAAATTACCATACATGATACATTGCATCGTGAGGAAGAGAGTAAAAGCACGAAGGGTGATGCCGTGCCATGATTCATGTTATCTTACATCGTACGTTGCATTGTGAGGAAGAGAGTAAAAGCACGAAGGGTGATGTCGTGCCATTTATTACCTTTCTGGCATTATATTTGTTTCATTAGCATGTTTCTGATAAATTGCCTTCTTGTCTGTTCCTATATGCTTAATTAACTGCTCTATTTCACTTGTTACCCCATTGTCTGTTCCCGTATTCCCATACATAATTGTTTATCTCTTGCCTTGTTGTTCCACAATATATGTTGTAGAATATGACAAGTTAACGTCTGTTGTCAAGTCTAGCCTCGTCACTACCTCGGTCGAGGTTAGGCTCGGCACTTACTCAGTACATGGGGTCGGTTGTACTGATGCTACACTGCACATCTTATTGTTGTGCAGATCCCGCACCTGGACCCAGTGGACAGCGTTGAGGGAGTCTCCTTCAGTTCACCTTAGAGGCTTTAAGGTATACCCGCTGGTGTTCGTGGGCCTTGGCGTCTCTCCTATCCCTAGTTCTTCACCTCTGTCTTGTTTTCTTCTAGTTTTTCGGAGACAGTCATGTATTTCTTTTCAGACTTTGTATTTAGCATTCCTATAGACAGTTCGTGAGTTTGTGACTCCAGGTTTTGGGAGATTATTGACACGTTGTATTATGTTGTCTTTACTTAACTTTAAACCTTATTTATTTCCGTTGTTAAGTTGTGAACTGTTTTTATCTTATTCTGTTAATTCAGTGTTATCATATTAGTTTAACTATACATTTTGGCTTTTCTAGCGGGTTCAACATTAGATGCCATCACGGCTTGATGGTGGCATTTCGGGGCGTGACAAGTTGGTATCAGAGCACTAGGTTGCTTAGGTATCACAACTCACGGACAACTTGGTAGAGTCTGAGGGATCAGTACGGAGACATCTGTCTTTATCCCCCAGAGGCTGCAAAGTTAGGATGACTCCACACTTCTTTTCATCTCTGTCGTGCGATATGAATTCTGAGTACTGGTTGAGTTTCTGTTCTATTCTCTCGCAGATGGCGAGGACGCGTGCTTCCCTTGGTTCCGCTCAGCAGCCTGACACTCCTGCTACAGCTCCTACGAGGGGTCGAGGTCGAGGACGAGTCCGTACTAGAGACCGAGGCCGGGGCTGGGCTCAGCCTAGAGCAGCAGCCCCAGTGGAGGACCCTCAGGTCGAGTCTGACGAGGAGGTCCCAGTTTCGGAAGTCCCAGTTGGACCAGCTCAGGTCCTAGAGGGGTTCATAGCTACCCCAGTGCTTCAGGACGCTCTTGTCCGTCTAGTTGGACTCATGGAGAGTGTAGCACATGAGGGTCTTCTTCCTACTGCACCAGCCGTCTCTCAGGCTGGGAGAGGTACCCAGACTCCTGCCACCCGCACGCCAGAGCAGCTAGCTCCATAGTTTCAGACTCCGGCACCTCAGCCAGCCGGAGTAGCTCAGCCGGGTATTGCAGCACCAGTAGCAGAGGGAGCAACTATGTCATCGGATGCCTTGTGGAGGCTGGACAGGTTCACTAAGTTATTCACTGCTACTTTTACTGGTTCACCATCAGAGGATCCCTAGGATTATTAGGACAACTGCCATGAGGTTCTTCGGAACATGGGCATAGTGGAGTCCAACGGAGTTGACTTCGCTGCTTTTCGGTTATCTGGCGCAACCAAGAGTTGGTGGAGAGACTATTGCTTAGCCAGACCAACTGGGTCTACACCTTTGACTTGGACTCAGTTCTCAGAGGTATTCTTGGGGAAGTTCCTTCCCATCTCAGAGAGAGGACCTTCGGAGGCAGTTTGAGCGTCTCCAGCAGGGATGTATGATAGTCACTCAGTACGAGACCAGGTTCATCACTCTAGCCCGACATGCTCTTATGATACTTCCTATTGATCGGGGGAGGGTTCAAAGATTTATTGAGGGATTGGCCCAGCCTATCAGACTTCAGATGGCTAGAAGTCAAGTACTGATATATCATTCCAGGATGCGGCCAATGTCGCCAGGAGGATTGAGATGATTATGTCACAGGGTGGTGGTCAGGGTGCTGACAAGAGGCCCCGTCATTTCGGTCATTTCAGTGGAGCCTCATCTGGGGGCAGGGATTCTTCAGGCAGAGGTCATCCTCCCAGACCTATCAGTCGGCACTGCAGGTAGCTCACAGTGCACCACCAGCACCTATTAGTACACCGCCGCTTCAGAGTTTCCAGGGTGGTTATCAGGGTTGTCAGGGACAGTTCCAGAGTCCCCAGCCATATCAGCAGAGGCTGTGTTATTCTTGTGGTGTTCCGGGGCACATTGCCAGGTATTGTCCCCGAGCTTCTAGTGGTCCTCAGTATCAGGATTCCCGTGCTATGGTTCTCACGCTAGGTGCACCCCCACCCCCTCAGCCAGCTAGGGGTGGCGGTCGGGGTGCCAGAGGTAGAGGTCAAACTCATAGAGGTGGAGGACATGCCACGAGAGGTAGAGGTCAGGCCGTAGTAGGTCGACCTAGAGAGGATCAGATTGGAGGGGATCAGCCCCAGTGCTATGCTTTTCCTGCCAGGCCTGATGCCGAGGCTTCTGATGCAGTTATTACAGGTACAATTTTAGTTTGCATCCGAGAGGCTTTGGTGTTATTTGATCCGGGTTCTACATTCTCCTATGTGTCTTCATAGTTTTCCCCTTATTTGAGTATGCCCGGTGATTCCTTGAGTCTGCTTGCATGTTCTACACCGGTAGGTGATTCTATAGTGGTAGATCGAGTCTACCGTGCTTTCTTAGTAGTCATGGGTGGTCTAGAGACTCGGGTTGATCTTTTTCTTCTTGATATGGTTGACTTCGATGTTATATTGGGGATGGATTGGTTATCCCCCTATTATGCTTTTCTGGGCTGTCATGCCAAGACAGTGACCTTGGCTTTGCCAGGGGTGCCTCGCTTGGAGTGGAAGGGAACTCCTAGTCATTCTTCTGGTAGAGTTATTTCTTATATGAAGACTCGGCGCATGGTCGGAAGGGTTGTTTGGCCTATCTGGCCTATGTTCGTGATTCTAGCACTGAGGTTCCTTCCCTGGAGTCGGTGCCCGTGGTTCGTGAGTTTCCAGAGGTTTTCCCTGCTGACCTGCCGGGTATGCCACCCTACAGGGATATTGATTTTTGTATTGAGTTAGCTCAGGGCACCCAACCTATTTCTATTCCGCTGTATCGTATGGCCCCGTTAGAGTTGAAGGAGTTGAAAGATCAGTTGCATGATTTGTTGGATAAAGGCTTCATTATGCCTAGTGTCTCTCTTTGGGGTGCTTCAGTATTGTTTGTCAAGAAGAAAGATGGCTCGATGAGGATGTGTATTGACTACCGGAAGTTGAATAAGGTTACTATTCAGAACAAGTATCCTTTATCGAGGATTGATGATTTATTCGACCAGCTTCACGGTGATTCAGTGTTTTCCAAGATTGACTTGAGAACTGGTTATCATCAGCTGAGGATTAGGGCGTCTGATGTCCCTAAGACAGCTTTTCGCACTCGTTATGGGCATTATGAGTTCTTGGTGATGTCATTTGGGCTGACGAATGCCCCCACCGCTTTTATAGAGTTGATGCACCGAGTGTTCAGGCCTTATTTGGACTCGTACATGAGTGTTTTCATTGATGATATATTGATATACTCTCGCAGCCGAGAGGAGCATGAGAAACACCTTAGAGTCGTCCTCCAGACTTTGAGGGATAGTCAGTTGTATGCCAAATTTTCCAAGTGCAAGTTCTGGTTGAGTTCAGTTGCCTTTCTAGGCCATGTGGTATCGTCAGAGGGTGTCCAGGTGGATCCCCAGAAGATTTCAGCAGTTAGAGATTGGCCTAGACCCACCTCAGCTACAGAGATCCGGAGTTTCTTGGGCTTAGCAGGTTATTATCGCCGGTTTGTGGAGGGATTTTCATCTATTGCAGCCCCGATGACCAGGTTGACTCATAAGAATGCCCAGTTCAGGTGGTCTGATGAGTGCGAGGCGAGCTTTCAGAAGCTCAAGATAGCCTTGACCACGGCACCAATGTTGGTTTTGCCCACAGGTTCAGGATCGTATACCGTGTATTGTGATGCTTCACGTGTTGGGCTTGGTGCGGTGTTGATGCAGGATGTCTTATAGCCTATGCTTCTCGTCAATTAAAGGTCCATGAGAAGATATATCTAGTTCATGACTTGGAGTTAGCAGCTATTGTGCATGCATTGAAGATTTGGAGGCATTACTTCTATGGTGTGCCATGTGAGGTGTTCACGGATCATAAGAGCTTGTAGTATTTTTTTAAACAGAAGGAGTTGAACATGAGACAGAGGAGATGGTCAGAGTTGCTGAAGGATTATGATATTACCATTCTTTATCATTCGGGGAAGGCCAATGTGGTGGCCGATGCTTTGAGCCGGAAGTCAGCTAGTATGGGTAGTCTTGCCTATTTATCAGTCGAAGAGCGACCTCTTGCTTTGGATTTTCAGGCGTTAGCCATCCGATTTGTGAGATTGGAGGTTTCTGAGACTGGCAGTGTTTTGGCCCATACCGTGGCCCGTTCTTCATTGTATGACCGTATTCGGGCCAAGCAGAATGATGATCGCCACTTATGTGTTCTTAGAGATAGAGTCAGGCACGGAGATGCCAAGCAGGTTACGGTTGATGCTGAGGGAGTATTGAGGATGCAGGATCGTATTTGTGTACCTGATGTGGATGGTATTCGTGAGTTGATACTTCAGGAGGCCCATAGTTCCCGGTATTCTATTCATCCGGGCGCCGCAAAGATGTACCAGGACTTGCGGCAGCACTATTGGTGGCGGAGGATGAAGAAGGATATTGTAGCTTATGTAGCTCGGTGCTTGAACTGTCAGCAGGTTAAGTACGAGCACCAGAGACCCGGTGGTTTGATGCAGCAGATTCAGCTTCCCGAGTGGAAGTGGGAGCATGTCACCATGGACTTTGTAGTTGGACTCCCACGGATTCAGAGGATGTTTGATGCAGTATAGGTCATTGTGGATAGGCTGACCAAGTCAGGGCACTTCATTCCAGTATCATGTTCATACTCAGGAGAAAAGTTGGCAGGGATCTATATGAGAGAGATTGTTAGGCTGCATGGTGTTACCATATCCTTTATATCAGACCGAGGTACTCAGGTTACCTCCCATTTCTGGAGAGTATTTTAGCGAGAGTTGGGCACCCAGATTGATTTGAGCACCGAATTTCATCCTCAGACGGACGGGCAGTCCGAGCGCACTATTCAGATTTTGGAGGATATGTTGCGAGCGTGTGTTATTGAATTTGGTGGTTCATGGGACCAGTTCTTGCCTTTAGCTGAGTTTTCCTACAGCAGCAGCTATCAGTCGGGCATTCAGATGGCTCCGTACGAGGCATTTTATGGTAGACAGTGTCGGTCTCCAGTCGGATGGTTTGAGCCGGGAGAGGCTAGATTGTTGGGTTCTGAGTTAGTCCAGGATGCCTTGGACAAGGTGAAGATCATTCAGGATAGACTTCGTACAACTCAGTCCAGGCAAAAGAGTTATGCGGATCGCAGGGTTCGAGATTTGGCATTTATGATAGGCGACCGGGTTTTTCTTCGGGTGTCGCCCATGAAGGGCGTGATGAGATTCGGAAAGAAGGGCAAGTTGAGCCCTAGGTACATTGGTCCATTTGAGATTCTGGACAAGGTAGGGGAGGTGGCCTACATACTTGCCTTTCCACCTAGTTTGTCAGCCGTGCATCCAGTATTTCACGTGTCTATGCTCCGGAGGTATGTTGCAGACCCATCTCATGTACTTTTCTTCAGTGGTGTCCAGTTGGACAAGGATCTATCTTATGAGGAGGAGCCTGTAGTCACATTAGATTGGCAGGTGCGACAGTTAAGATCGAAGAGTTATCCTTCGGTTCTTGTTCAGTGGAGAGGTCAGCCTGTTGAGGCAGCTACTTGGGATTCTGAGCCCGATATGCGGAGCCGTTATCCCACCTTTTCCCCGATTCAGGTACTTTTCTATGTCCGTTCGAGGACGAACGATTGTTTTAGAGGTGGAGATTGTGATGACCCAAGAGATAATCTTGTGTAATTTAGCAGAAACTGTGTTTCGAGGCCCTGAAAGCCTCCGTTAATTGCACCTCGATATGCGTGCATAGCCCGAGCGTGTAGCCAGGAAGCTTTTATGTGAAAACTTGATGAAAAGTTGATTTCATAATTATTAATGGATTAAAGTTGACTTTGGTCAACATTTCTGGTAAACGGACCCGGACCCGGACCCGTGATTTGACGGTCCCGGAGGGTCCATAGAAAAACATGAGATTTGGGAATATGCTCCGAATCGAATTCCGAGGTCCCAAGCCCGAGAAATGAATTTTTAAAGAAAATTTTTTTCTGAAAATAATAAAGACTTTTGAAAATGATAATTAATGCGAAAACCGTGTTGCTGGGCTCGTATTATGGTTCCGGAGCCCGGAACAGGTTGAATATATGTTATGTGAGTTATCTGTGAAATTTGGTGTAAAACGGACTTGAAATGTCGAGTTTCGAATGAAATCGGAATAATTAAGCCTTATGAAGTTTTGAGAAAATTCTAGGAGATTTGAGGTTTAATTCCTTGTTTTTGAGGATATTTTGGTGATTTAAATGCTTGAGTAAGTCCGTAGGATGATTTGGGAGTCGTGTCTGTTTTTGGTTTGGGGACCCGAGGGGTCAGGTGAGTTTCGGGTAGTTAACGAGGTGTATAAAGTAGAAAAATTTGGTGTTTTTGATGTTCTGCTGGTGTCTGGTGTAACACCTTTCGCGAACGCGGCCAAGGGCCTGCGAACGCGAAGGGTAATCATCTTGGCCTGGGTTTTTACTCTACGCGAACGCGTAGAGGGAGACGCGAACGCGGAGCACAGAACAGTGCTTCTACGCGAACGCGTCCCCAGGGGTCCGAACCCGTAGTGTTAGTCTAGGGGGGCTGGGTAGGTTGTTCTTCGCGAACGCGGCCCTAGGCTCGCGAACGCATAGGTCAGGACTGCCAACCCTTCGCGAACGCGAAGGGTAATTTTTGCCCAATGATTTTTAAAGCTTAAAAACAGAATGCATTCGAGATTTCCTCATTTCCATCACTCTCTTCTTCCTCAAACCCCCATTGACGACCTCCAAGCTAATTCTCCTCCATAACCACTTGGGTAAGTGACTCCAATTTCTTCCATTTTCCTTCATCAACACTAGAATCTAGGCCTAGAATCCTAAAAACAAAGTAGAAATTAGGGGATTTGGGTAGCTATAGGGATTATGGGACTTTGGGGAATTCAACCTCAAGTTGGGGTCGAATTTCAAAACAAATCATATATTTGAACTCGTAGGGGTATGGGTGATCGGGTTTGCATAGTGAGGAAGAGATTAAGAGAGTAAAAGCACGAAGGGTGATGCCGTGCCATAATTTATATTTAAAAGCACGAAGGTTGATGCCGTGCCATGATTTATTTTTAAAAGAACAAAGGTTGATGCCCTGCTATGATTCACATTGCCATACATGATACATTGCATCGTGAGGAAGAGAGTAAAAGCACGAAGGGTGATGCCGTGCCATTTATTACATTTCTGGAATTATATTTGTTTCATTAGCATATTTCTGATAAATTGTCTTCTTGTCTGTTCCTATTTACTTAATTAATTGCTCTATCTCACTTGTTACCCCCTTTGTATGCTCCCATATCCCCCTATGTATCTGTTTATCTTTTGCTTTGTTTTCCACGATATATGTTGTAGAATAGGAAATGTTAACATTTTTTGTCAAGTCTAGCCTCGTCACTACTTCGGCCGAGGTTAGGCTCGGCACTTACTCAGTACATGGGGTCGGTTGTACTGATGCTACACTGCACATCTTATTGTTGTGCAGATCCCGCACTCAGACCCAGTGGACAGTGTTGAGGGAGTCACCTTCAGTCCACCCCAGAGGCTTCAAGGTATACCGCTGACGTTCGTGGGCCTTGGCGTCTCTCCTATCCCTAGTTCCTGTATTTATGTCTTGTGTTTCCTCTAGTTCTCAGAGACAGTCATGTACTTCCTTTCATACTTTGCATTTAGCACTCCTATAGACAGTTCGTGAGTTTGTGACTCCAGGTTTTTGGGAATTATTGCGACGTTATATTATGTTATCTTTACTTAGTTTTGAAACTTTATCTATTTCCGCTGTTAAGAATGGTGAACTATTTTTAGCTTATTCTGTTAATTCATAGTTATCATGTTAGTTCAACTACACACATTGGCTTGTCTAGCGGGTTCAATGTTAGACGCCATCACAGCCGAAGGTGGGATTTCGGGCCATGACAAGTTGGTATCGGAGCCTAAGGTTTTAAAAGTGTCCTAGGATGTCTCGGAGCCGTGTCTAGTAGAGCCCTTCTTATCGGTGTGTTGTCGACCACATCTATAATTAGGGGGCTACATGGACATTTAGGAAACACCCTTTTCATTGTTATTCTATATCGTGCGGTGAAGTGGAAAGTTAAAATATTCTTGTCTAACCCGTGCTCTGTTCCAAAATTTTCTGTAATGGCACCAAAGAAGAGAGCTCGGCTCGGCCTAGAGGCCGATGCCACCCCAAGTGTGGCTGTGAAATATGTACCCGATGGTGCGGGTGAGAGCGAGTCCCCGACTTTGAATCCACCTGGACTTTCTGTTCCAGACCAGAGTGTTCCTATTCCTGCTGTGGCAGAGGGTGCTGCAACCCCTCCCGCTGGTATTCCTGATCCTTCTTCGGTTCCAGCTTCAGGTCCCGGTACTTCTGATGGGGACCTCAGGGGAGCTATTCATATGTTGACTCAGTTCGTGGCCGCTCAGGCCCAAGGATCTCATGCTGCCCCTGCATCCTCTAGCAGACAGGGAGGTTCCACCGGTTCCAGAGTCAACCAGTTTCTGTGGTTGGCCCCTCCAGAGTTCTCAAGTATTGATCCGGAGGCCGATCAACAGGATTTTCTAGATGAGATGTGCAAGACGCTTTGGGTTATGAAGGCTACAGAGACAGAGGGGGTTGAGTTAGCATCTTACAGGCTGAGGGGAGTAGCGTATTCATGGTTCGAGATGTGGGAGAATTCCCGTGGGAAGGGAAGTCCTCCGGTGAGATGGAATGAGTTCGTCGATGCTTTCATGGATCACTTCTTGCCTACCGAGATTATGGCCGCCCGTGCTACGGAGTTTGAGGTTCTCAAGTAGGGTAATATGAGTGTGTGGGAGTACCACATGGAGTTCGTGAGGTTGTCCAAGTACGCTCCTCAGTTGGTATCGACTATGGGTGCCAGAGTTCGATTTTGTTCAGGGCCTCAGTCCTTTGGTTGTGAATGAAGCTGCTACAGCTGACTTGCACTCAGACATGAATTATGGTAAGGTCGGAGAGGGAGAGTATTAGCAGGGCCCGGTTAGCGGGCCACTTGGAGAGTTCAGTTGGAGGAGGGAGACTAGTTCAGGGGAGAGGACCATCAAGGCCATCCCAGTCTTATGCTCAGTCCTCATCCAGTGCATCGCCATCAGTGCACCATTATCAACAGAGCAGTCGCTGGGGACTAGGATCAGACAGTAGGAGACCCCATCAGTCCGGTCGTCCCAGAGGGATGTTCCAGCAGTAGAGGAGGGCTCCATGCCCTAAGTGTGGGAGGTTCTATACCAAGCCTTGTTACCTGGGTATCCCGGTATGCTACGGGTGTAGGGTGAGGTCATATTCGGCGGGATTGCCGTGCGCCCAGTCAGGGCATGGATAGTGGTTTTGCTCAGCCGTCCGGTTCTTCAGTCGCCGCATCTTTAGTACATCCTCCAGCTCCAGCATGGCGTGGTGCAGTTATAGGTAGAGCTCGTTGTAGAGGTGGACCCAGCCGGTTCTATGCTTTGAGTGGTCGCCAAAGTGCAGAGGCTTCTCTAGATGTTGTTACAGGTATTCTGGCTGTTCAAGCCCTTGATTGTTATGCTCTTATTGATCCGGGGTCCTCCTTGTCTTATGTTACCCCATTTATTGCTTCAAGTTTTGGGATAGAACCGGAACAGCTTCATGAGCCGTTCTCTGTGTCGACTCCGGTTGGTGATTCCATTATAGCCGCACGAGTCTATAGGAAATGTGTTGTCACGGTGTGTGGTCGAGATACCACGGCCGATCTTATCGAACTAGGGATGGTAGATTTCGATGTTATCATGGGAATGGATTGGCTTTACTCGTGCTTTGCTAAACTCGACTGCCGAACCAGAATTATGAGACTAGAGTTTCCTAATGAGTCAGTTATTGAGTGGAAAGGGAATGGTGTGGTGCCAAAGGGTAGGTTTATTTCCTACCTTAAGGCCTCGAAGATGATTAAAAAGGGGTGTGTTTATCATTTGGTCCGGGTTGCGGAAACCACTTCAGAAGTGTCTTCCCCCGAGTCCGTCCCAGTCGTGAATGAGTTTCTTGAAGTATTTCCGGATGAACTTCCAGGGGTTCCACCAGATGGAGAGATCGATTTCGGGATTGATGTATTGCCAGATACGCAGCCAATATCTATTCCACCATACAGAATGGGGCCAGCAGAGTTGAGGGAGTTAAAGGAGCAGTTGAAAGACTTATTAAAGAAGGGTTCATCCGGCCGAGTATGTCGCCGTGGGGCGCTCCGGTTATTTTCTTCAGGAAGAAGGATGGGTCGCTTTGGATGTGTATTGATTATCGGCAGCTCAACAAAGTCACTATCAAAAACAAGTATCCATTGCCTCAGATAGATGATTTGTTCGACCAATTGCAGGGTGCGATGTTCTTCTCCAAAATTGATTTACGGTCGGGCTATCACCAGTTGAAGATCAGAGAGCAGGATATTCCTAAGACCGCCTTCAGAACTCGTTATGGCCATTTTGAATTTTTGGTAATGTCCTTTGGACTGACCAATGCTCCAGCGGCTTTCATGGATCTTATGAATCGGGTTTTCAAACCATTTCTTGACTCCTTCGTGATTGTTTTTATTGATGACATCCTTGTCTACTCGCGAAGTCGGGAGGATCATGCTGATCACCTCAGGGCAGTTCTGCAGACTCTTCATCAGCACCAGTTGTATGCCAAGTTTCCAAAATGTGAATTTTGGCTTGAGTCAGCCACATTTTTGGGTCATGTTGTTTCCAGAGAAGGGACTAAGGTTGATCTCCAGAAGATCACAGCGGTGAAGGATTGGCCTAGACCAACGACCCCGACAGAGATTCGCAGTTTCTTGGGTCTAGCCGGGTATTATCGGAGGTTTGTGGAGGGGTTCTCTACCCTCGCCTCCCCATTGACTAAATTGACTCAGAAGGCAACTAAGTTCCAATATTCCGACGCTTGTGAGAAGAGCTTTCACGAATTGAAATCAAGATTGACTTCAGCACCGATGTTAACTTTGCCAAAAGGCACGGAGGGATTTGTGGTTTATTGCGATGCTTCAAGGGTTGGTTTGGGATGTGTGTTGATGCAACACGGGAAGGTTATAGCCTATGCTTCCAGGCAACTCAAGAATCACGAGAAGAATTATCCGACGCATGATTTAGAACTCGCGGCAGTTGTGTTTGCATTAAAAATCTGGCGGCATTATTTGTATGGGGTCCATGTGGACGTGTTCTCAGACCACAAGAGTCTCCAATATTTGTTCAAGCAAAAGGAGTTGAATTTAAGGCAGCGGCGATGGTTAGAATTGCTTAAGGATTATGATATGAACATTCTGTACCATCTAGGGAAAGTAAATGTAGTGGCCGACGCTCTCAGTCGGAAGTTTACGGGTAGTCTGGCTCATTTGGAGGAAGATCAGAGGTCGTTGGCTCGGGAAGTTTGTCAATTGGCTAGTCTGGGGGTCTGTCTCTCGACCTCAGACGAGGGGAAAGTCATGGTGCATAATGGGGCAGAATCATCACTTGTAGCGGAAGTCAAGGAGAAGCAGTTTATTGATCCAGCATTGGCGCAGTTGAAGGAGGCAGTTTTGAATAGCAAGATTTCGGCATTCTCACTCGGAAGCGATGATGGTGTTTTGCGGTTCCAGGGAAGGCTATGTGTTTCTGATATGGATAATCTTCTGGAGAGGGTGATGGAGGNTCAGCAGGTGAAGGCCGAGCATCAGAGTCCTGGTGGGTTAACTCAGCTTATGGAAATTCCAATGTGGAAATGGGAAATGATCAACATGGATTTAGTGGTAGGGTTACCTCGCACTCAGCGCAAGTTCGACTCGATTTCGGTGATAGTGGATCGACTCACGAAATCAGCTCATTTCTTGCCGGTCAAGTCCACCAATACTGCAGAACAATACGCTCAGTTGTATACCAAGGAAATATTCAGGCTTCATGGTGCTCCAGTTTCTATTATCTCAGACCGAGGAGCCCAGTTCACTGTTAATTTTTGGAGGAACTTTCAGCAAGGTTTGGGTACTCAGGTAAATCTCAGCACAACTTTCCATCCGCAGACTGATGGT